>CAHIKZ030000008.1:142500-185000 GCA_903632075.3 Acanthosepion pharaonis | reverse complement strand
TGGTAATATAATATTATTTTATATATATATATATATATATATATATATATATATATATATATATATATATATATATATATATATAATATTTTCATCATATTGGTCTGTTTTTTTTTATGGCATATCAACCTCAATGGGTCATTTAATGCCGGTTTTTTTTTTCCTGGTAACATTTTGTTTTGTCAAAAACTATTTCTGTTAATATTTTTTCCCCAAAATGTATATAGCTGGTAATATTATTTTAAAAAATCTATTGCTGGTAATATTATTTTTTTTTTCAAAAATATATTGCTGTTAATAGTTTTTTTTCTTCAAAAATTTATTTCTGGCAATAATTTTTGACATAGTATTTCTGGTATTAAAACCTATTTTTACACTTTTATAATGCTTTTTACTTCAGTTTCGGGGTTAATTATTTGCCCATAGCTGGGACCCTAACAGGTGCTACCACTCCAGGTCAGGGTGAACCTAGGAACATCAGCAATTAAGAGGTGGTTCCATGCTCCTCAAAACCTCCTGATCAAAGGCCTTGCTGTTGGAGATAGTTTATTGTCTTACCCTGGACATCTTCAAAGTTAATGTTTTTGCACGATTTATCAACTGTTAACAAGAAAATATGGCAAAATTTCTGATGTTTTTGAGATGCATTTTCCTAATGATGGATTTATAATTGTATATTGGAATGACTTACATTTTTATCTCTTCCAATATTTCATTGTAATTTGGTATATAAATTTCTACAAAAAAGCTAGCATATTACCCATCAAAAATGAAGGGATGTTTTACACATGGGATGAAAATATCATCTTCCTGGGATGAAAATATCTGTGTTCTAAACAGGACCCAAGTATCACATAAATGTTGTTCTCCAGCTCCCTGCCTAAGATCATAGTAGTATCAGTGCACTCTGCTTATAATCAAAGTCTTGTTCTCCAAACCCTCTGCTTAGGATCAGGATGTTTTTTTTTTCTTCATATTCTCTAACACTCAGTAACCCCTTGCATCTTTGTGGCTTTAGTGACCTGCAGAGGGCAAAATGATTTTAAAAAAATGAAATTCATATTGTGCCTTTTTTTATACGCATACAACATCACAGAGTAATCCTTTACCTCGTGTGGCTCTTGGGCCTTATATTTGGTGAACATTAGTATAAAAAAAGACAAGGTAATAAACACATGCCTTCTGTTTGTAGATGTACATTGTTTATATTTTCTTTACATTGATAATATTCTCCTGAGTCGATGAGCAGTTCTACACGGTACAACTTTCTTTAATCTATCAGGAGCAACCACAGATCTTGTTAATGTGCTTCTTTGTACTATTATTGATTGTACCAGGATACCAATTGTTATAAGTATAACAATACCACATTTTTTTCAATTTTAAGATACTTATATATTTTATTTACTTTCTTGTAGTATTATTATTATTAGTTTGTGTGTTATGTTTCCTGTTTTGCATCTTGTAGAGCCAGGTCCAAACTATGGTCCTTAGGCCCTATAGGAGAATTGTCATTTAATTGAATAGCCCTTTTCTTAGTATATGGGATGTTCTTAGGGCGATCTTCTGGACAACTTGTATGTTGATGTTACCTGGAACACTGTTAGTAAAATTGTCCATTCCTTTTTATCACAAGGCCCGGAGCTCCTACTACTATTGGTACAGTTTCAATCTTCATTCCCCACATCCTGTTAATCTCAATCTCCAGGTATTTGTATTTGGACAATTTCTCGATAATTTTCATGGAGGTGTTTCTCTCAGATGGTACTGCTATATCAATAAGCATATACTTCCTGAATTTCTTGTCTTTTATGATAATATCAGGTCTGTTGGTTTTTATTTCTCTGTTAGTTTGAGTTGGCATAGTAGTATTATATTTAATATTATTTAATATCATTTTTAACATTGATGGTGGTGGTAAAAATATAAGTAAAAATGTTGTAAGTTTACAAAAAACGACAAAAGTAAACATGTTTTTGGCTCTTTTCCCTGTCAATTTCGAGTAACCTTCTAGTTTATAAAGAAATGCCAAATAAATTATATTCTATTCAGGAAACTCAAATGCCACCCTCATCATTAGTTGTCACTTTAGTGAGTATGTTTTTCTCTCTCTCTCTCTCTCTCTCTCTCTCATTCTTTCACACATATATTCTCTCTTTTTTTTTCTTGTTCTCTTTCTCTCTCTCTCCTTTTTCTCTTTCACATTCTTTCTCTTTCTTATCCTTTCTTTCTCCCTCTCTCTCACATTCTTTCTCTCTTTCTTCCACTCTCTCTCTTACATTCTTTCTCTCTTTCTTTTGCTCTCTCTATTTGTGGTAATTCATTCAGCTCTTGTAATGCAAAATTTAAGGATTAAAGGGAAAAATATTTTTCTGACAACAAAAAATACACAAAACACATATCTATGGAAATGGAATTAAATTTTAGTGACTAGCATATTTTGTGTGTTTGTGTGTGTGCCATAACAGTAAAAGTAAGTGTATATAAAAATCATGTCTGTATTGTATATGTTCATAGGCCAGATATCTGTTTATTCTTGTGTCCTTAAATATGTGCATATAAGTTCTCTTTTGAATGTAGGAATATTAGCATGTAAATGAATATATATAAATGTTATTCTCAACATAATATATATATATATATATATATATATATATATATATATATATATACATTTTTTTCACATATATATATATATATATATATATATATATATATATATATATATATATATATATATATATATATATATATATATATATATATATATATATATTATATTCATTATATATATACATAAATGAATATATTCTTATATATATATATATATATATAAATATATATAAATATATATATATATATATATATATATAAATATATAAGAATATATTCATTTATGTATATGCATATAAATGAATATATTCATATATATATATATATATATATATAATATGTATAAGAATATATTCATTTATGTATATATATAAATGAATATATTCATATATATATATAATATGTAAGAATATATTCATTTATATATGCATAAAATGAATATATTCATATATATATATATATATATATATATATAATATGTATAAGAATATATTCATTTATGTATATGCATATAAATGAATATATTCATATATATATATATATATATATATAAATATGTATAAGAATATATTCATTTATATATGCATATAAATGAATATTCATATATATATATATATATATATAATATGTATAAGAATATATTCATATATATATATAAATGAATATATTCATATATATATATATATATATATATATATATATATATATATATATATATATGTTAAAAGTTGCCCTATTGTGCAGCATTTAAACTAGCTCCTGTAGAGGGCTCTTGATTGTGCCTTCATCACAATAAATAGGGAGGAGTAGATGCGATAGGCAACAATAATCTACAGAACTCAAAATTGATTGCTGCATTTAAGTATTGCATTAATATTTAAGCTTACCTTTTAAAAGTTCAAATCACTTGGTATAAAGACAATTTGATGTATGTAGGTCCTTACTTTCTGTAAAAACAATTATTTTTATATCATTTATTACTTTTGCTGGATTTCACAATTAATTTTGATTATTCCCAAATTTATTTCTAAGTTATAAAAATTGTTATCATACAGAAAATTACTTGCAAAAATCACATAAAAAATCGTAGTAATGAAAACTTGGGAATCCAAAATTTCAGTATTGTGGTTCTGGATCCAGTCAAAAATGTTTTTAATTTGCTCATGGAGTTGACCTGATTCCAAAATGGTTTGATATGTTTAGCTATGGCCTCTCAAATTAAAGTTGAAAACATGGACAATTTTATTTTGAAAGACTGTAATTTGAGAATAGTAATTTTTTCATTTGAATATGAGCTATTGAATACTGTGTCCCTTTAATTGTTTTTATTAGTAGAAACCAATATTGTGGAATTCAAATACAATCACAGTAATGAAAACTTGGGAATCCAAAATTTCAGTATTGTGGGTCCAAATCTAACCCAGAATGATTTTAATTTACTTACAGAGTCAGTGTGAATCCAAAATAATATGATATGTTGGGCTACAGCCTCAAGAAATAAAGTTGAAAAGTGTGACACAATGACACACTGACATTCACATTTATTATATAGATATATATATAAATGAATATGGTTATCTTGTCTTGGTGTATTTGAGGCATGAGGATCAAGGAGCTCAGTTCCAAGAAACTAACAGCCAGATATCAGCACATATGATTTGATTATAGTGAGGAAGGCTTTGTGCAGAACCAACCACACTTTTTGAAGGGCCAAATACAGAGACCTGGTGCACTACATGCCACAAGATCCCCAAACAACCCTCCGCAGGTTTTGAATCCAGAGTTGTTCTTCTCCTAGACCAGTTGCCACCCAAGGCTATAGAACCCAATTTGTACTGCTATTTGCCCATAACTGGAAGAAGAGGATTAATACTTTTCCCAAGGGTATTAGCACATAAGTGAATATAATTGATTCGAATGGAATTCAAATTCAGCTCTCTAATTTCTCAATCCAAGCTGCTATCCACTACACCACTATGCCTCCTTATGAATATATATTGGCAGAATTCACCAACTTAAACAAGGAGACTGTCTAGAAGACTTACAGAAGATTGTGAAGTCATCTGGAGGTCATGGTTGATTATCAATTTTGTTGAATATATTTATTCTTTAGTATTTCAAGATATTTTTGTGTAATTTTGGTAAATATATATGTTAAAATGTGATGTCAGTGTTATTTGCATTTGCATCCATCGCACATTGTGTGTGTGTGTGTGTGTGTATATATATATATATATATATATATATATGAATTATTAAATATAATTATTAAATAAAATGGCCATGGAATGCTTTGCTGCTCACATGCTTCATCCATGGTATTCTCTGCATTTGACATATTCAAACAAGACTATATGCTTCTTCTTTTATGTATTTTGTCCATTCAGTATATTGATATTCTTCATCCTTGTCTTTGACACTTGGCAGAATTTGTCAGGACCAAAAATAACACTCATAAAATAGAGAATGCCCATCAGGATCACCATTGTGGCTAATCATATATTGGAGCTCTTACTTTGGCACTCAGTAGCTTGGCCTTCTTTTCATGGCATATTGTGATAGTTGCAGCTGTCTGGAAAAGCCAGTTCTATTCTATGGCAGATTATACCAGCTATTGACCAACTTAACACCTAAAATAGTAAAGAGAAAAAGAAAAGGTTATTTATCTACATGCTTATTTGATCAAAATGTGACATGAAAAATTTCAAGTCGGTTGGTAGGCTATTCATATGTGAACTGGGAAACAAAAATTCTCAAGCCCCCTTGTCAGGTAACTTTCTTATCCCCCACCTCAAAAGAAAGGTAAAGGACTTGAAAATGCACCCCAAGCATGTAATATTAAGTTTCCACCCCAGTTTGAGATTCAGTGTGAGCTCCTTTTATAGTGGGATCATACAGTTAGTAATTCCTAATGCTGTTTTTTGATTGGTTGATTTTGTTGTCATCCACTTTCAGATACCTGGCTTTTCTGAGGTGTGTATCCTAACACTTTTTGCTTGGTTGCTTTCTTTGCTATGTCTCAGGAGAATATGGTTTTTGAGTTGGAGAACAAGGGAGAGTAAAAAATCTATAGGTTTCTTTGTATCTTTTGTATGTAAATTTTTATTATTTTTTTCTACATTTGCTACAACAGTTCAAGTGGATGCTTTTGAATATGGGATGTGTTCATCTCTACAGTGTCTATATATTTTGTCCATTCAGTGTATGAATCCACTTAAACTGTTTTAGCAAATGCTTTTGAATAAATTTAGAATATGGGCTCCAAGGTATCTATAACATCTCCATTTTAATGAAACACAATGAAATTATAAAATACCTAATTATAGAGTGAAAGATTAGTAACACATATTGGATTATTGACTGTAGGATTCAACACAAAAGTTAATAGTATCCATAGAAAAGGGGTTAAATATCACAGCAAATTTCTCCTGATATTTTTTTGTGATATTTTTCCATTTCAAAAACCAAAATTTCTGAGAAAATATTTCTTTTAAAAAAGATGAAAAGCATCAACATTTCAAGATGCTTCTGAAAAGAATGATATTTTTATCATTGTTACTTTTCAACAATCTGAAACTGCAGTAAATTTATAATACAGGTTATCTCAAACATCAAGAAAGTGTTAACAAATTCACTTTAAATGGTTCCCCGACAATAGCAGTCAGGGCCAGTTCAAGGGTCTCATGCAATCCTTCCCCACTGCCTGAATCTATGATATGTACCCTCCCATTCTACTACATCTCAATTTTCATTAACTTAGTATTCATATAAAATACAAATTTTATTGTAACCTAATTATGTACAATAATGGATCATATGCAATATAGGTGAACAATCCAACTAGAAAAATTGAAAATAAATACTATGTATAAAAATACAAATTAGAGACATGTCAAAACGTTAGTAATTTAAAATACAGAGTTAAAATGCTAGAAAGTTAACAGTAAATACAAGGGAGATAACTGAAAATACTAATAAAAAAATAAATATGTATTTTTTCTGGTTTTTGTATAATTTTCTTCCATCATTCTTTAATACACATATTTTTAGGTTTGGAATATGTTACATTTAAACAAGCATTGCCTCTCTAAAAATGACTTCATAATTCTTTCTTATACTGGTCTTAACACAGAATACATGCAATATTTTCATTAGTGAATCTATTTTTCAAATTCATTCTCAGATTGCTTGCTTGATGACTAAATTGCCAAAAAAAGGATTATCAGCACTTCACAAAAATTTGGTTACTAAATTACTTTTAGGTCCGCAAAAACAAAATTACTGTGAATAAAGCAAATAATTGTCTGATATACTACCATATTTTCTTATTTTGGAAGTAATGGACTCTTAGAATTCAGAAGAATTCTGAGTGCTTTGGGCTCTTGTGGATGGGAATAGGCATTATGCCATGAGAATGGCTTTGACCTGGCTTTCCATTCTTACCATACCGATCATTAGAATTTACTCAGTTTCTACTTCCTAGGCATTCCAGATTTTTGGGCCTCCCTCCAGACAGGATGAACAGAGGTGTGTTCTCTCTTATTGATCTCAAAGAAGTTTGCCAACATATATATATATATATATATGTATGTATGTATAAAACATAATAGGACTAATATTTTTTTCAGAATGTAGCCTGATCTCTCCTGCCTACTAACTACTCGATTGTTAAGCTATTGGGATGCATTGCTTGGCACCAATAAGCAACCATTTCACATGTTACCATAACAACAGAATATCTCATTAGCAAATAGTGTGAACAAGTTGAAATATTGATTTTTATTTGTTTTGTGTTAAATTATTTTGATATTTTTTACTTTCAATAATTTAAAAAGAGGCATTTTTTGTTACATGCAATAATACAGTCTACTTTATAGCAAGAAATTTGAAAAATGCAGAAAATATAATAAGTGCAATTGCTAAGTTATATACATGCACACACAGGTAGATAGATGGATATATAGGTGAACACAATGAGATAGATAGAGAGATAGTCAGACAGATAAATAGATGAACATAATGAGATAGATACATACATAGATGAACACAATAAGATAGAGAGATAGTCAGACAGATAAATAGATGAACATAATGAGATAGATAAATGAACATGATAGATAGATAAATATATACAAAATGAGATAGATAAGCATAATGAGATAGATGCATAGATGAACATAATGAGATAGATACATACATAGATGAACGATAGATAGATGAACATAAACAGATAGATAGATAGATAGATAGATAGATAGATAGATAGATAGATAGATGAACATAATGAAATAAACAGATAGACAAACAGACAGGCAGACAAACAGATAAATAGATGAACATAATGAAATAGATAGATAGATAAATGAACATAATGAGATAGATAGATAGATAGATAGATAGATAGATAGATAGATAGATAGATAGATAGATAGGGGCTATAAACCCTGGGCAGTATTGTTGCTATTCTGGTAACCTGAATCATCAGCCAAAAGCTGCAATCAGAGAGTATTTATACAAACCTACACACACATATCCACACATACACACACACATTATATATATATATATATATATATATATATATATATATATATATATAGTTTGAGTGTGCCTGCATTTGTGTGTGTCTATTTGCGTACACGTAAATATGTATAGGCAAGTGTTCATCTCAAATTTTCCCTTTGATGTATATTAAGCCTCTTTGCTGATTTTCTTTCTTTCCTTCTTTGCTGCTGCCTCTGCCTAACAGCTGAATGTCTTTAATTTTGCACTGGCTGCAGGATGCAGACAATCTACATTATCTCAATACTTCCCCAGATCCAAATCCTAATAAATATTTCCCAACATTATTGTCCTGATAATAATTATTCATATAACTCTCAGAATCAATATCTCTGGGTCTGTCTGTTAAGTATATTTGCATGTGGAGAGTGGTACACTTCAACTGCAAAATGCCTACTTCTGTTGCGAAATGCCTACACTGATTTCAACCAAACTTTGTATTTGATCTAAAGATTTTTCAAAGAGTTTACGAAAAACTCTCATGCTTAAAAAAAAAGTAAGAAGAGTAAAGTTTTGAAGCAAAAGTCATACAGTAAGGCATTTTTAAGGTGTATTTCAATCCATGTTTATAGCCATATCATATTGAAACACTTGACCTATCCCCAAAGTTAAGATCATTCAGCTTGGTCAGTACCTAAATGGGTGACCACTTAGGAATACTAGGTGCTGTATGCTTGGATAGTGTAATTGTTAACAGCTCTGAAGGAGAAATTGAAGAGCAGAGTTTGAATTCCAGTCAAGTTTGTTGCATTCACTTACACGCAAATACCCTTGGGAAAGGTATAAATCCATCAAGAGATTCATACCCACACCTATAGGTTAAATAGCAGAACAGACTGGGTTTTATAGCTTTGGTTGACAAACAGTCTACTGCAGAAAGTAATGGCTGCCAACTGTGGGAATTCTTCCACTAAGTCAATTGAACAAGCAAGCATCATACATGGCACCTAAGAAATTAATCAGTCCAGGTAACCTCCATAGAATTTTGAGTTTAACCCCATATTTAATTTATAAAGAGTAGATTATTCTAATTCAACTGTCCATAGTAATTGTAAGTTCAATCTCTGGGTAATATATTACAGACTCAGTACAAATCAGACAAGCAATATCTTAGCAGCATTAAAAAGAACAAGACAAGATGCCCCAAGACATAGACAGTGGAACAAGAAAAATCTACGTCTGTAAATTAAATAAATGGTTCAGTTCAAAATTCTTTGAAGTTTACTTGGATCAACAGATACCCGAAAAAGTCTGGAGGGCAAAATGACCAAAGCACTATGATAATGACAACAAAGATGAGGACTATTTACACTATTTACCTTGTTCAGACTGCTGTTCTCATCTTTATTGTCATATTCACAACATTTCGGCTATTGTACACTTCGGCCTTCTTCAGGTGATTCATTGAAATTTCAACCTGAAGAAGGCTGAAGTGTACAACAGCCAAAACCTTGTGAATATGCCAATAAAGATGAGGACCACAGTCTGAACAATGTAAATAGTATAAATAGTTACAATACTTTATCTCAGAAATATAGACAAAGATGAGGACATTAGTCCAAATGTAAATCATTTCTTCAATGTTTTTAACTACAATTTTTCTACTGCCAATCTTCTCATATTTATATAGTAAGTAAATGACTGTTTGCTCATTTCTGAGTATGCCTGTCTGCTCAGGCAATTTGTGTTTGTTCGACACCCACAGAGTCAACCACTAGTTTATACTGCCACTATGCTCAGCAGACCTTAGTTACAGTTTCTGGAAGAGAGTGCATAATCTGGTGTGATCAATAATTTTGAATAAGGCCAGAATACATTTGGTTATTATGAATTGTGATTTTTATACTAGCCTAATCTTTGACAGATTTTAAACAGTTCTGTTTACCTAATTTTGCTTACAAGGCATGGGATCACCCATTGTAGGCATTTTCAGGCACTTTTCCAATGGCGCTGCATTCTGGGATTGTCTTCTCAGGCTGATAACATTGAGAAGTTACCACCTTGACAAATCAACTATGGTGAAATTCAAACCCCAATCTGATGGTCAGAAACAGTCAGTCAGTTATGTACCATGCGTGATACACACTTAGGTGATCATGTATCTTTCGATACATGACTGATGAAGCAGATTTTGTTCTCACAGTAGATTGCCATTTCTTTCTGTAGATCAGTTGCCATCCTAGGCTATAGAACCCGGTCTGTCCTGCTATTTACCCAAAGCTGGGATCTATGTCAAAATCTATGCCAAAATAGAAAAAACTTTAAAACTTCACATTTTCAGTCAATGGTATTCTCAGTATCTTTCTGTAGAACGACATTTCAAGTCTCTTCTTCATATTTGAGGAGATTGTCCGGCTGTCACTGCCATATAGGAGGTCAGATATCAGTCAGTTATGTGCCATGCGTGATACATGCTTAGACGATAATGTATCTTTCGATACATGACTGACGAGGCACATTTTTTTCCCGCACTAGGTTGTCATTTTTTTCTGTAGTAGACCAGTTGCCATCTAAGGCCATAGAACCCGGTTTGTCCTGCTATTTACCCATAGCTGGGGGGAGAAGAAGAGAATTAATACCTTTCCCAAGGGTATTAGCACATAAGTGAATGTAAAGTGAAAGGATGAAGAGAAGGACAGGGAAAAGATCAAGACATCTGGAGATGTTGATTGATATTACATTTGAATAGTTGGAGATTATAGCTATCAGGAAAACAAGTAATAGAAAGGGAATTCCACAGATGGGAAGTGCAAGACATGAAGCTGTTGGAGTAGAAGAGACGGCTACATTTAACTGTTTCAACAGTGAAAGGGTGGGACCAAGATGCCAGCCTAGTTGCACATTTAAATACATGCAGTCTGGGAACTAGTGAAAGTAGACCATCGAAGCAGTTACCGTGAAAGTATTTGTAGAAAAGAAGGAGACAATGACACATCTGTGAGAGAGCGACTGTAGACAAGATGCCAGATCAGAGCCAATCACATTGCATATCCGTCTCTGGATTTTGTCAAGGACCTTAAGACAAACAGCAGGGGCACCAGACCATATATGGCAGCAGTATTCCATGCAAGGAAGAATGGTTGATTTACAGATTTGAAGGATGAACTTGAACAACACATGGAACCAACTTTCCTTGCGATGGATGAAGCTATTGATTCAATGTAATTGTTCCATCTCAGGTCAACGGACAGTGTGAGACCAGACAGTTGCAAAGAGGTGTTCTTGTGGAGTTGAGCATCAGACATTCTAATGGGAGGCAGGGATGGTTCCCTGTGGTGAGTAATAGAGAGCAGTTTTGTTTCAGAAGCATTAAAGTTAACCAGCCAATTCCTGTCCCAGTCCACAACCGATTGGCAGTATATGCTAATTGAAATTTATGTATGTCACATGCATGCGTATTCATGTGGTGCATGTCAAGTGACTTTGTGATGGCCAAAATGACGTCAAAGATAAAGAATACTGTAGACACTGTGCATAAAAAGAACCAGCAAGTAATGTTTAAAAAAACAACAATCAAACAAAAGGTTCAAAATGATTGATGATTGCAGATTTGATCTCAATCGATAATGACTGTCAGGCAAATTTTACCAGAAAAAGTTTACATGACAAAAGTTTGCCATCATCAGCATCTATTCAAACTTTTCAAAAAATCTCTTGTGCTGCTGAAAAACCTTTGCATATGACATGCATTCTTTCAGTTAACACAATGAAAAGATTCAGTAGTTGTTTGGTTCAATTTCACTCAAAATTTTAAATTGCTTGATTTTTGAACTGACCATTTCTACAATTCATCAGACAAAAAAAATTCAGTGAAAAGCAATACATAACAGTAAACAAAAGATGCAGACAGTATAATTGAAACACCAGTTTCTATATAATCACCAAAGTTAAGCAACATCGAGCCTGATCAGTATCTAAATGGGTGACCGCTTGGGAATACCAGGTGATGTAAACTTGGATATGCAGGTAGTATAATAGGCTTACGGCCACATCATGTTGAAACACCCGTTCTCGTACAATCACCAAAGTTAAGCAATGTCAAGCCTGATCATTACCTAGATGGATGACCACTTGGGAATACTAGGTGCTGTAAACTTGGATGAGTAGGTGGTGTAATAGATAATGGCTCAGAAGAGCCAAGTTCCAATTCCAGTTTACATGCAAGTACCCATGGGAAAGGTATGAATTCACCTCTTCTCCCCCAGCTATAGGTTAATTAATAAGACTATTTTCTGGCTTTATATAACCTACAATGGGTTGATAGACCATAAAAAACAAATCAATCAGACAGCATAAAACTTTCCTAGGTTATTTATGCTAGCCCCTTAGTTAGCATATACGATGTGGTTTATTCATGTAGATAGATAGATAAAGAAAAAGGAGGTTGATTGTAGTTGGGAACATAAAGTCAATGAGAACTACACAATCTTTTCCTTAGCTGCATAATATATACTTCATCAAGGCTACATACAGTTTTGAATTCAGAGTTATCCTTCTCTTAGGCTGGTTGCTAACCAAGGCTACAGAGCCCAGACTGTTCTACTATTTAACCCATAGCTAGGGAGAAACAAAGAGATGGATTCATATATTTCCCAAAGGTATTTGCACATAAGTGAAAATAACAAACTCAACTGGAATTAGAATTGTTTCAACTGATAACATGAGTGTTATCGTCTTCTTTAATCTACTCTCCACAACTTCCAGTGGCTTACAACTACATCACATTGAAACACTGGTTCTCTTACAATCATATAAGTTAAGCAATATCAAGCCTTGTCAGTACGTAGATGGGGGACCATTTTGGAATACCAGGTGCTTGAATATACAGGTGGTGTAATGGATAATGGCTCAGAATTTAAAATCAGAGACTCAAGTTCCAATTCCAGTCATTTTTTTATATTCATCAAGGCTACATACAGTTCATAAAAATACCCTTGGGAAAGGTATGAATCCATCTCTTCTCCCCCCCAGCTGTAGGTTAATGTCATGGGTCCTTACCTATAACTACAGAATGAACTCTTCCTAACACTATGTATACTATGCCTCTAAAGAGAGGGAGACGAATCGAGTCGAGCCGGTAGTAGTTCACTCCAAACCAGACTGACAGTCATACTAACACCTTCCACATCTTGTATTATTATTTTGTGTAATATATCTTCGTTATTTCTACTCTTGTGTTCGTGTTGTTCTTCCTTTCGTCCTAACCTGGACCATAACAGTTAATTAGTAGGAATTGTATCAGTAAATCATTTTATCTCCAAAATAAAATTATAATCTAAAAACATTTTCTGGCTTTAAATAACCTCCAAAAGGTTGATAACCCATAAAAACAAATAAATCAATCAATCAATTAATCAACAACTTCTGGTGTTTTGTTGCTCTCAGTAATTTTGACCCTTTGTCATCGCTCTTTATCCCTGTTCTGTCATCCAATCACACAAACTCATTAAGTAGGTTTCTTGTTGTTTCCCCTTAGTTTTCTTGTCTTTAGTATGTCTTGTGAGTGTTAAATTCTCTAGAGCCTCTTTCCTCATTTCAGTTACCTCTTTCAGATTATAAGTATGTTTACTTTTTGTTCTTATTTACTTTAAAACTTCCTTATTGCTAACATGTTCTGTCCATGGTATTCTTAGCATTCATCAGTTGGGCCCAATCTCTGTCACTTCAAATCTCTTCTTCAACCTGCAAGATTTTACAGTATTCACTACCATATAGGAAATTAGTCATTATATAACAGATTTTACAGTATTCACTACCATATAGGAAATTAGTCATTATATAACAGATTTTACAGTATTCACTACCATATAGGAAATTAGTCATTATATAACAGATTTTACAGTATTCACTACCATATAGGAAATTAGTTATTATATAACATATTTTACAGTATTCACTGCCATATAGGAAATTAGTTATTATATAATGAAATATAAAAGGTGTATGCATTTATATATTTACTTTGCCTAATTTCTGGAAGATATCTTTTCAGTATTCCTATGTGCATTTAGATTTTTTCCATCATCAGTTAGTATGCTACCTAGAAAGTTAAATTTTTACACCTACTTGATTTTATAAATTTAATTTGATTGCATGGTCAAGCTGTAAACATGTAATGAAAAATGACACAGGCCTTGTAAAAAAAATATATATATATTAATAATTACATATACCTATGTTTAAAGTATGACTCAGAGTTTCATAGCTTTGTTATGAACTGCTATTGAACAGTTCATGACTTTTTATACTTGATGATTGGCAAAGCTATGAAACTCATACTGTAAATGTAGGTATATGTATATTATTAATACATACTCTATAGCTCTGTTTTACTACATTGAGCACTGTTTTGTCTACACCATGGATTAAATAAATAGTTATTTGCTCACTTGTATGTGTAAGTAATCACTCATATATATGGTGGATTGTATCTCTTTATTTAAATAATTTATATATATATATATATATATATATATATATATATATATATATATATATATATATATATATATATTCAGGCAAGTTTCGTTCAATAGTTTAAATACGTTTTGTCTGCTTATTTTCAACAAAAATCTGTTCTTAATAAGCAGAAAATAAAACAGGCAAAAACTTGTCTAAACTATTTAACAAAACTTGCCTTAATGAAAACATGCTACCAAAATATACACAATATATATATATATATATATATATATATATATATATATATATATATATATATATATATATAATGGCCTGACAACCATATTTAAACATGAAACAGACTCTCGCTGTAGGGTATTGACTTCAATGTCCACTTTTATATTTACATACACTCTATCCCTGATATCACTTTAACTCATAAATATAGCATACCTTAAAACTATATTTCTATCCTATATATATATATATATATATATATATATATATATATATATATATATTAAAAATAATGACAAAGTGGAAAAAGTTGTTCTGATATATAAAAATTTATACATTTCTCTCATATAAATCCCTTGATTAATGCACATTCAATTAATGCATTTTCAAAAAATTTTATACATCAAAACTTGATTAGTGCATGCATAATATTTAATTAGTATGGTGAAAGATTCTTCAGTTTAACCATAGTAATTGAAAATGGGTTTTTTATAGTTACTGGTTAATTCAAAATTTTCTAAAATTTAAAAATGGAAAATGGGTAACTATTTTGTTTGTGAAGTATTTCATTATTCAAGTAATTATGGTAGTGTTAAAAAAATGGATTGTTAAAAATAAATACATTTTATAATACAAGTCAATAAGAAAAATACATATTTGAATATTTGTCTCTATTAAAAAATTTTAATATTTTGATTTTTTTTCTAGTTAATTTCAAAGGTCTTGAAAGGAAATTTCTGATTATTTGTTAAAATAAAAATGGATGATTTAATTAGATACAGAAATTTACACTTATTAAAAAATAACGAAATATAAAAGGTGTATGCATTAGCTATAGAAAGATTATAAAAACATTTTGAGGTTGAATGATTATATGTTTGGAAAATTTGAAGGGGCAATTTTTCAGTACTGCCAAACAGAACAGAAGAATATCATACAGCAAACCACTCTAAATAAGTTTTTCATTAAAAATCAGATTAATAAACATTAATTCATAGCATTTTTATTGTATCTTCTTATTTTTTTAATCAAAAAGTACACAAATTAGAAATTAATTGTGAATGAAAATAAAATATGAGGTATAAATTACATCATTTTCTACAATTTATTATATTTCATTAATGCATTTTCAATTAATGTATATCTTTTAATGTGCACATTAACCACACTAATCAAGGGATTCATATATATATATATATATATATATATGAGAAGAGGGAGACTTTAATTATCCATTTTGATCATAAATTTATTTCATGAACACTGAGATGTTCAATTCTTCAGATTGAAATCTCCTCTGTAAAAAAATTAGAGGGCATTTCATATATACTGATAAATGTTAGTTGAGGTCATATACATAATGTCATGTATATAATGTCATATACATAATGTCATATACATAATGTCATATACATAATGTCATATACATAATGTCATGGTAAGATAAAAAAAGAGCTGTTTTATAAGTGTCAGTAAAAACCAGAATGAATAACATTTAAAATATATTATAAACAAAATGCATATATATTTATATATATATATATATATATATATATATATATATATATACATACGTCTTACCAGTTTGTGACTAGAAGGGATAATTCCAAGGAGGACATAAATCCAGGGAGAGCTCAATGTCAACTACAGAGCATTATAATCATAATAAGAAGACGGAGACTTTTAATTATCCATTTTGAATATAAATTTATTTTATGAACTTGAGATGTTCAACTCTTCAGTTCAAAAATTTCCTCCAACTTTTTTATGGAGGAGATATCAACTGAAGAGTTGAACATCTCGGTGTTCATGAAACAAATTTATAATCAAAATGGATAATTAAAGTCTCCGTCTTCTTATATACACATATATATATATATATATATATAAAAAGAAAGAACAGTAAGATATATAATCCGGTGTTCTTATAGATATTTTTATTTTTACAAAATAGTGCTCAATGTAAATTTACAGAGCATTAATATTATAAATTGATTTATTTAAAATGTCTTTAATTTAATTACAAAATTAAATTCGTAGCTTTTAGCTTCCATTTTTGAAACATGGTTAGAACTGTGTAGCGAATAAAACCATATTTTAAATAAATCAACTTATAATATATATATATATATATATATATATATATATATATATATATATATATATATATATATATATATTTAAAAATAAAAATGACAATAGGAAAACTGGTAATTGTTGATGCGTTTATTCAATGTGGACTTTATCAAAGCAAAATAAAAATTACCAATTTTCCTATTGTCATTTTTATTTATAAATATTGTCTTCTCTACTGATTAAATCAGAGAAATTTGCATATATATATATATATATATATATATATAGAGAGAGAGAGAGAGAGAGATTTGCATATATATATATATATATATGTGTGTGTGTGTGTGAAAATATATAGAAAATAGGAAAGAACTGGTTAGGTAAATAATCCAAAGTTCCTTTGTATTTTAGTTATTATTTTTTTAAAATAGTGCTCGATACAAAAGTAGAGCATAAATATAATTATTTATTTAAAATATGATTCCAACTCATGACATAAAGAGGTCTCATGTTTCAAAACAAGAGCCAAAACTTCAATAAGCTTAAATCAAGATTCAAAAAAAAATTTCGCTTGAAGATGGAACAGAGCTTACTTTAACTCAATTTAATTCAAATAATTATATTGAAGTTTTCGGCTCTTGTTTTGAAACATGAGACCTCTTATGTAAAGAGTTGGAATCATATTTTTAAATAAATAATTATATATATATATATATATATATATATATATATATGGAGAGAGAGAGGAATTTTTTTGATTATGTGGTCAATGTGTACATTAAAAGTTATTATATTTGATTAATGCATTTTCAATTAGTGCATATCCATATTTCAGCAGGTGATGTGTTTTTTTAAATAGTTTTTATTTCATCTACTGACCTGTGCATTTGTGAAATAAACACTGTTTAAAATAAAATAGAGCCTCTACTGAAATACAGGTTGCCATTAAAAATAACATTTTAAGGAATAAAAATGTCACATTAAAAAAATGATTTTTTTTTAATCTGTCATATTCTTATTACTTCAAACATTTTATATATTATTTTATTAAGAATTCCAAAATAACTTTGATGTTTGCTCATTTTCTTAGTAGGCCAATAACTTTTCAGCATCCCCGTATTCTTCCAGAACACTCTTTATATTGGGTTTTATTATTTAATTGTGTATATCTTCATTTAAATTCACATATAAAAGGCAGAGTGAAACAAAATTTAGACTTACTGTATAAACAGGAATAAGGTTGTTTTTGACAACATATTTTTCTTTCTTTCAAGTTTAAATTCAAGCATGCCAGTAAGTAAAAATCTGCTATTATATTAGGTGCATGTGAAAATCTCTCAAAGTCTTTTTGAGACCCAGGAACTTTCTGAGGATGAAATTCTGTTTGCAACCATCCCCAACCTTAATCTCTAACTGAAAATAGAATTTCTAATTCTAATATGCTATTATTTTTTCTTTCAGGTCTTTCCATCAAATGTTACAGCTGCAATTCCTCCCCTTTTCAAAGTGGGAACGACTGTGCAGAATTGCCTGACAAGACCAAATTTGAAGTAGATTGTGATTTATTCAAAAAAAATTATACAAAATGCCGCAAAGTTGTTCAAAGTGGTAAGTAATCATTTCCTATGCCCTTTCTTCTTCTTGTATCTTTCTTTTTACAAGTAATCTATATATGTAGGTATATATGTATATGTAACAAATGCTTGTGCAATACAGGTGCCACTGTCTGAGTCTCCATGATTAATACCCAGTGACAAGCCACATAATGATAACCTAGTAATCATTTCAACTACACATTTTCTTGAGTTTTCCATCTCATCAGATGTCACATACACGTACGGGTATTTATCTGTACACTCATGTCACAAAGTCGTCTACACAGCAGGTTGATTTTGTTTTGCAGCATATCAACACCTCTATGGGTTATTTAGTGCTGAAATCTAAATATTTGGATTTTGGTTAGTTGATTTTGTTTAGTGGCATGTCAATCTCTATGGGTTATTTAATGCCATAATCTGAATATTTGGATTTTGGTTGGTTGATTTTGTTTAGTGGCATATCAACCACTATGGGTTATTTAGTGCTGAAATCTAAATATTTGGATTTTGGTTAGTTGATTTTGTTTAGTGGCATATCAACATCTATGGGTTATTTACTGACAAAATCTAAATATTTGGATTTTGGTTATTTGTTTTTTTTAGCGACATATCAACCACCATGGGTTATTTAATGTCATAATCTAAATATTTGGATTTTGGTTCGTTGAGTTTGTTTAGTGGTATGTCAATCTCTATGGGTTATTTACTGACAAAATCTAAATATTTGGATTTTGGTTATTTGTTTTTTTTAGCGACATATCAACCACCATGGGTTATTTAATGTCATAATCTAAATATTTGGATTTTGGTTCGTTGAGTTTGTTTAGTGGTATGTCAATCTCTATGGGTTATTTAATGTCATAATCTAAATATTTGGATTTTGGTTGGTTGAGTTTGTTTAGTTACATATCAACCTCTATTGGTTATTTAGTGCTGAAATCTAAATATTTTGAACACAATTTTATGTCTTGAACTACAGATAAAATGTATTGCTGGTCATTTTACTATATGCATGCTTAGCCATTTTTATATAAAAATGTATTGCTGATACTTTTACTATTAAAATGTATTTTTATACTTTCATAGTGTTTTTGTTTGTGAGGGTTCACTATTTGCCCATAGCCAAGAGCCTAACAGGTGCTACCACCACAGGTTAGGGTGAACAACAGCAATTAAGAGGTGGTTTCAAGCTCCTCAACCCTCCACTCTCCCAATCAAGAGGTCATGCTGCCAGATGTAGTTCATCGTCATACCCAGATTATTGTTCACTCAGCATTGTTACAGTATTAACCACAGGTGGATTCTGAGGGTGTTAAATAAACACAAATGTGTCTGAGCTGGCATCTGCAACAGAAATTGGCTAGCTGCCTTAGCAGACTCAGAAATAAGTAGCCGGCCATTATATATTATATGTATGTATGTATGGACGGATGGGTGTGCAGGTGATGTAATGATTAGCTGCTCAGAATGAGAAATCAGCGAGCCAAGTTCAAATTCCAGTTGAGTACATTGAGTACATTCACTTTTGTATGAATACAGTTGAGAAAGGTATGAATCCCTCTCTTCCCGCCCACTTATGGGTTAAATAGCAGGACAGAGTTGGCTCTTCAGTGTTGGTTGGCAACCAGTCTAGGAGAAGAAAAACTCTGAATTCCCAAACATGGATAGATGGAAAACTTTTCAGCAATGTAAGTTCACCACTAGTAAAATCAAGATGTGAGAATTTCAAAACAATCACCCACTGTCCATAAGTATGGAAAAACAAATAAAATGTATATAAATAAATAAATCCTCTACAAAAAAACCAATGTAGTGTATCAATTTACTTGCCTGTTCAGAGATTGTATCTCTGATATTAATAATAAACCTACTACATACATTGGTTTTACTACAACCACATTCTCCCATAGACTTACCTGTCACCTTTCTGATCTTAGTTCTATTAAACAACATTTCTTAGAAAAACATAGCCATAAACATAATATTAGACAGATATTAATAGATAACACAACAATACTCACACATACACACAGTAAAAAGAACCTTCAGATATTGGAGGCTATCTACATTAAAACAAAGAAACCCATACTCAACAAAATTACATTTCAAACCAGTCACAACATATTACAATGCATTTAATCATATGGTTTATTGATAACATTTCTTTCTCTCACATGGTCATGTACAACCTCATAGAATGGCATTACAAATTTATGACCTGCATCTGCTATTCCACAACCATTATTGTCACATAGCAAACTCCTATGTAAACATAACAGGATGTCATCTTTGATGGTGAACAACTCTGTTGTAATGTCCATATAATCATTCTGATGATGGTTCATGTGACCTGAAAGCTTAGATTGATGACCAATATAAAGAAATATCCAAATGTTGGAGAGTTTTTGTCTTTATTTTCTCCTGAAACTAAAGTCATTATACGAAGCTTAGAATGGCTCATGATCAAACATTCATTGTCTGTTATATTTAACAACATATGTTTAAATAGATAAATGAAAACCTTTGGGAATCAGTGACACTCAGTTAGGAATTCCAGTCATGTGCTTATATAGTCAGGCCACATTTCTCACCAAAGTGACGTGATGTGACTTCCCTCTGTCTTTTCTACAAATATTTCCATAGCCACCGCTCTGACTAGATTTTTCCCCTGGTGCTCAAACTACATAAATTTAAGCATGTTACTAGATTGGCAGGTAGGTCAGATTATTTTACTGTTGAAATAGCTAAATGCAACCACCAATTCTACTCCAACGGTTTCTTTTCTTGCACTTCCCACCTGTGGAATTCCCTTCAGTTTTCTTGCTTCCCTTTAACCATTTATTCTTTTTTTATAGAAACTGTAAGAAAACAAAATTCTCCATGTGTCTTGGGTATCTCTGTTTTCTTTTTCTGGTCTAGACGTAAGTTAGGATAAGTAAGGATAAGAATGGTTATAATGGTCAAACTTAAGCCAATGTTGCACTGAGTTAGAACAACCAAAGTAAAGCTTGTACTTACTTCATCAGTAGTCATAACGGTCAAGTTCAAGTCAGCCTTGTGCTGAGTTGGAACAACTAAAGTAAAGCTTGAACTTACTTTATTGGAGGAAGGTTCTGTCAAAACACATCCGAATTCTATGCATTGGAAAGGGAAAGAGAGTTCATTTGTCAGCCAACCTGGGACTGCAGAAAAGAGACATCCCTCAGTGGGGACATCTTTATCTGAGCTTGATACATCTTGGAGCAAATGGGAAGAAGAGGAAAAGGAAGGAAATGTTTGTCTATTTAAAGACTTTAAACACTGCTACCTAATGGACATTTGGCAAAGCCAAGTGGGATAATAAAATTACACAGATGACCAAAACCCTTTCCAGATGCATCATGGGAAAATGTATTCATTTTTTTTATTCTTTATTATTATTTTATTTATTGATTTTATTTCATTTTTACACAAGAATATCAATGTTGTATGTCAGCCATGAATGATTTTATCAAGCCTGGAGTAACTGGCAGGTTTTATGACAACCAAATCATCATCAGTAAAATCAAAATCATTTTAAAGCAACCACCTACTGTCCATAAGTAGGGATTTTTGAGTGATTAATATGTTTTTTTATAGCTTATCAACCATTTGTGGAAACCAAAAAATTCTTTTTTTTTAGCAATTTTTTTGAGATTAACAATGATTTTTCTAGGTATAAATCCTACTATTTAACCCACACCTGGGGAAAGAGATGGATTCATATCTTTCTCCAAAAGTATTTGCACATAAGTGAATACATAGAACAAGACTGAAATTCAAACTCAGCTCTTCAATTTCTTATTCCAAATCAGTATCCATTGTGCCAGGGAAGTACAGTAGAGTAATGGGTAGTGGCTCAGACTGGGGAATCGAAGAGCCAAGTTTGAATTCCAGTCAAATCCATTACATTCACTTATGTACTAATACTCTTGGGAAAGGTATGAATCCTCTTCTTCTCCCTTCAGCTATGGGTAAATAGCAGTCTGTCCTGCTATTTACTGCAGAAAGAAATGGCAACCTACTGTGGGAAAAAAATCTGCCTCATTGGTCATATATAGAAAGATACATGATTGCCTAAGCATGTATCATGCATGGCACATAACTGATCCATTGCACCACTCTTATATACACCCAATAAGTTGGGAAAAAGAAATAAAATGCATGTATAAATAAATAAATAAATAAATATTTTAGGATCAAATGGTACTTGGCCAGAAAGGGGAGTCATAAATAGATGTAATCATACAGGGATGTGGGAAGAGATATTCTTTTGTTAGTCTGCTGTAAAAAAAGACAAGTAATACCAAAGATGTCTCACATTTCATTTACTTCTCCCCAAACAGTGCCAGGTAAACTGATCCATAAATAAAGAACACTTTTTATTGGAAACAACAGACTTCTTTTCTTTCTCACCAAGGTGATATCTCAAGATGGCTATATCTAATATTTTTCTCACTGTGTAATATCTTGCCTTCACATTCTTTGTTGAAAATACACCAGAACTTTGTTAAATAATAGTTTAGCAAACTATTATTTTTTAGCGGAAGTGCATCTCAGCCCCAACTTCCGGAGGTTGACAGTTGGGGTCAGATAGGGCCACAATAAGGAAGTTGATTTTGATTGGCTGAACTAGCATGGGAAAGATAGATAGGAGAAAGGTTTCGGTGAGTTGGTTCTTACCTGTCAAGAGATGTAAATGTCTTTTCTTTTGTGTCCGAAATGGCTCCCCAGTGAGGGTGCAACACCACCACCACCACTGGATAGTTAGATAATTTAGATGTCGACATGATTAATAAAAATAGTTTAGTTAAAATTCTGTGTTTGGAGTCATTGATTGCTGAACCAAAATGATTGACAATTGTTAGCCAAGAGAAAAAAAATCGAGCTGAGATCATTCACTGCTGTCAACATTGCAACACCTTTCCCAGTTTTGTTCTCATCGATATAAAATCGGAATTGAACCACAGCATGGGGCAGAAGTTGATCAATCAATAAAAGATTACTCGAGGGCCCCAGTTGTATGTTCAAATTTATACAATTTTATATAAAATAATTATTCTACATAAAAATAGATCTTTTGTTTTGTAAAAACAAATAGGATAATGCTTCTGTCTTCAAAAGGTAACAAGTCATTTGGAATGTATTATCTGAAGTTCTAAGAGTCTGTATTGTTATTATTTCCAGGTGGGAGGTCTGTGATAACTGATTATAGTGTGCATATTCTTGCTCATAACCCCACTGACTCAAAGATTATCCTCCCTACTGTGATAGATAGCCATAAACAGCCTGGTCTTGAAAAAGCCAAAGTCCTCAACATTCTCTCACTCACCTATGCGGCTAACTTTTTATTTAGGTTTTTGACCACACATGTAAATTAAAAGAGCTAGAAGTGCACATGCACTTTGACTAAATTGAAAATATTGGCAGCCCCAACCAATATTGCCGAGACATTGTGGCCTCTTAACCTTGAGTAAGTTAGAGTTTCTTGGTCCCATTTCACCACACCCACCACTCAAAACACTTTGCTGACAGGCTTGATTATTCCATGAATTATTTACTACCAGGGATCAGCATATTTATTATACCCTACCCCCCCTCCCCCCAAAAAATAATGGTGTGTTCTAGTCTACTTGGTATAAAGGACATATAAAATGACAAAATTAATTTTGTGAATTCAGTATGTCCACAGACAGGACAATTGGCAGTCATCCAGCATAAAACATAACTTTACAGCCAATCATGACACACCACATCAATTCAGATTATGTCACTTGCCATGACAGCAACCAATGAATTGCTTTAAAATTTAGAACTTTCTTCATCTCAACAGACTTCTCGTGCACTTCTCTCACCTTTTTCCCTATGCAGGCTGCAATTAATGGCAAGTGTACAAAGAAGTCATTTTAAAGTAATTAATGTTTTTTTTGTCATCTAACATATTTCTTATTATATAAAATTTAAACACAGTTGGGAACTTCCTGAGAAATATTCAAAATCCATCCTCCTCAACTGTGGATGAATACAAGGCTTACTTTTTTAGAATTCAAGCAAGCTATGAATTAAATGAGATCAAGGAAGTCCCCACGCCCAGATAACATCCCTTTAGAAATGAAGGCTTACTCTTCTAAACCCACATTTTCACCCTTATGCTTAAGAAGTGGGAATCCCAACAAGTTCCTAAAGAACTGAAAGATGTAGTCATCATAATAATCTTCAAAAAAGATGACCAAATGGTCTTTTGGAACTATAGCAGAATATCATTATTACTATAAAAATTATATTTATGGGTCAGTCAGTTATGTGCCATGCATGATACACACTTAAATGAGGCAGATTTTTTTTCCCACAATAGTTTCTTTCTGCCAGTTGCCATTGAAGGCTATAGAACCTGGTCTGTTCTGCTATTTACCCATAACTGGGGAGAGAAGAGAATTCATACTTTTCCCAAGAGTATTAGCATGTAAGTGAATGTAATGGATTCAACTGGAGTTCGAACTCAGCTCTCTGATTCTTCAATTCTTGCTGCTATCCATTACTCCTATTTATGGGTACACATTTGAATTGACCTCACCATTTTTTAAACAGTTAATGTTTATCAGCCTAGAGATCAAAAATCTTAATAAAGAAATGATACCTCCCAGCAGGAACTGAATATGTATTCATTCCCTTTTCTAATATGGGAAACAACTTTCAAGCAAAGCATGCTTTACCATTAAGCTACAGGAAGTCATAACAACAAAGTATGGCTCAATTATTCTACCTCAGGAATGTACATTTGTAGTGAGTACCGATAGAAAAAAATAAAATATATAAGCAAAAAAAATAATTAAAATTAAAATAAGGCATTTACTTTCCTTTAAAACCCTTATTTCTTTTTCTCTCTCTATCCTTCCCTCTCTACTAAGAAGGTAACCTGGAAATAAAAAAGAGGAAGAAGAAAAGACAGAAAAATGGTGGAAGTTTGCTGAACCAGAGTCTAGCCATTTGTGACTAGAAATCTACCAAAATAGGAGAGGCTCCATGCATAATTTCTGGTATATAAGAAAAATGATAAAGAAAGGAACACCAGAAAATAAAATAATTTTCACCAATCAAAAAAATGACAGCACAAAGAGATTTATGATGTTAATCGAAACCAAGCTTCATGCCAGTAAGTCTGGATCCCTGACAAAACAGAAATAAACTGACAGCCCTGAAGCAGAAGAAGAGAGGGAATTGCCTGAGAAATGAGCCATGCATGTTACATGAAGAAGTTAATCACTCATCTGCTAAATACTTTTTTCCGCCCTTATTAGAGCTGAGAAAGGACAGCAGATTGATATCACATCTATTTTTAAGATTTCCAAATTCCATGTCTGTTAAATTTATTTTGATATCCAAGGCATAAACAAATTGATTTTTTAAGCCATTAATTAGTTTTTTAAGCAATTAATAAAAACAAAAAATAGATAAAAGTCTATATAACACCATAATACTGCTGGGCACAATTATAAGACTCTAATGTTTTAAATTTGCATTGTTTATGGAAAAACACACTAAAACTACTGCACTGCATCGGACACTACAATTTTGAAGCTAAACTTAATCTTTAAACTCATTTCCTCAAAAAATGGTAATGATTCAGGAAAAGATATTTAGTTTCATTATCATTCCAAACCTCAATTTTAAAACTGAGTTCTTATCAAGGTTCTGAAATCAACCTGACCTATTATCCCATATGTGGTGTAATCCAAATCAGCTCACTGTACTCTCTCTCTCTTTTCATCTCACTCGTAGCTCAGCATCTTTTTCAGTATAGAGATGTTCATCCAGCAGCAAATGGTCAACTCGGATATGGTATGTACAGGGGAATCAGGCAGTCTACTTAAAAAAAAAATCATGTTGTGGTCAATCAATTATTTCTAGTTAGTATAAACTTCATATTAAGTGAGTACACATTTGAGCAAACGTTCCTTCCAAAGTCTATATCTGCTAAAACATGTATATTCACTAAATATAATGTTTATAGTTTAGGGTCATTATTATTATAAATAAAAATAAAAATATAAAATAATAATAATAATAATGAATATTATAAATGAAATAAAATGAAACAAATAACACAAAAACATTGTTTAAAATAAATAAAAAATAGAAATAATAAAAATTCTCCCAGGATGCAACAAAAGCTGTTCCTGCTGGAAATACAGACATCTCACCAAAAGACATTGAATTCACTATGAACCTTCAGACGAGCAAAACATGTCCCAACTTCTGTCTGTGTGATATTGTGTATAATAATATGGAGTGATTTCTACCTTTTATCACATACAACCATGAAACATTTGTAACCAAAAATACACACACCAGTACACACAAAAAATAAATAAAATGTATGATATTAATGTACAATTTTACATGCCTTTACTATTATCTCTGTGTATGTTTTTATTTCCTGTGAACACGAGGCTATTTCTGCTGCTATGGTGTGAGTGACTCCACAATAGTAATACAAAACAAAGTAGTAAATAAATTAATTTATAATTGTTAATTATAATCATTTTTGTTTTTTGTAATCTTTCTTCAATCATCTACCTGATGATTACCAATTCTGCATTCTAAATTTGGCAATCATGTCATGTTTTATAGTTACATATGACATTTCTCCATTACTGATGAGAAAGTGAGTTTTTGATCTTGCCCAACTTTTGACAGTTTTTGTGCAAACATCAGCCTTTTTTTATTGACATGTTCCAAAATGAAGTTTATTGACATGTTCCAAAATGAAGTTTATTGACATGTTCCAAAATGAAGTTTATTGACATGTTCCAAAATGAAGTTTATTGACATGTTCCAAAATGAAGTTTATTCAAACTGATCCACTGTTCTTGCTTTGAATATTGCTGCCACATCTGGTCTGGTGCTTCTACAAAATATTTAGAGATTCTTGATAAAATCCAAAAGAAGAATCCACAATCTTATTGGTCCTGATCTGGCATCTCAACTTCAGTCACTTTCCCACTGCTATAATGTAGCTTCCCTGTGCCTTTTCTATGCTTTCATTATAATTGTTCGGATGAATTTAACTCTATAGTACCTATTTGTTTACAAAACCCATAATATAAGTTATAAAATCATCATTGACATTCTTCAAAAGCAGCATGTACTGGCATCTTATGGTTGTTAACAAAGATGACTTTTAACCCAAAATTCTGAAGTATAGTGCAGTGTCAGCCATATAGAAATTGTGAAGCTGTTTGTAAAAGAATAAAATTGTTATATATCAAGGGCTCAGACACTAATATTTCTTGGTTATAATTTATTACATTGGAATCGTAATCACAATCCAATTCATCTGACCTACAAATCCAAATTTGTAGGTCTGATGAATTGAATTGTGCTTACAATTCCAATGTAATAAATTATAACCAAGAAATATTAGTGTTTGAGCCCTTTATATTACATTCTTGCTCTGTTTTGTAGATAGAGCTCTACCTGAATTTTATCCTCTTAGAACTATATATATATATATATATATATATATATATACTAACCATTAACATTATATATATATATATATATATATATATATATATATATATATATATATATATATACCCATATATAATTGGTGTATACGGAATGAATTCCAATAACCAACAATTACTATTCTTAAAAAGAGTGCTCAATACAAAGAAGAGCAGATATAATTATTTTTTCTTTTTAAATTTATAACTTAAATATGTTATAAAATCACTACTAAAATAGCCATGGCTATTTTTGTAGTGATTTATAACATATTTATGTTATAAATTTTTTTTTTAAATAATTATATATATATATATATACATAATAAAGTTAATGGTCAGAGTTGAATAAAAGCAGAAAACAGTAGTATTAAAAAGTGCTCCATACATGTATAAAAAAAATAAAAATTTAACATGTAGAGCTTTTACATATAAAAATTAAGATTCTGCAACCTTTTGGTATCTTCAGGCAATTCTGGTCAATTTATTTCCTTATTTCTTAAAAATTTAAAAACAAATAAAAAAAATGCACAATGTGAAGTGTGATAGAAGGGGAGTAGGAGGAACAGAAGAGAAGCAATAATATTGAAAATGTATCAGTGTGGGTTAAATGAAATATACATACTTTCAAAGGAACTTTTTAGTGTGCATGCAACAAGTCATAATTTCCCATCTCTCATACAAGGTGCGATGAGTAAATTATCACCATTTTATAGTTTTAATTTCACACATGCGCATTGTTTGTTTTTTATTTTGTCTCAAAGCGATGTTTAGAATAACTTTAAGACCTGAGTTTCAGTTTCAAAACATAGCAATTTCTGTGTCACAATGCAATCATATTTTTAAAAATAATTAAATATATATATATATATATATATATATATATATATATATATATATATATATATATATATATATATTATTAAAGCATGTGTTATTGAAGACTACAGAACTTTTTTGTTTAATAATCTTCTTTTTGAATTTTTCTTGCTTTCTCACAAGTTTCTTTGTATTTGGGTCTAAATTGTTGAAAAAAGACTTTGGTGTGTTGCCAAGCACTTTCAGCTGCTGTCAACCATCTTCATGGCTGTATATTTTTGGTTTTAAGTAGGTTGTTTTTATTTTTATAGGTAATATTTTGGGGCATTCAGGTGGTACTTTTCGATTAGTTCATTAGTGAATTAGGAGGGGGGTTGGTATTTATTATTTGGAGGATTAGTTATTAAATATATTTAAGATGTTTCTGCCAATATTAAATCCTATTTTATTTATGTTGGGTTTTTGTTTTTAAAATGTGATGGCTACAAGAATTTGTAAGCATTTTTTGCATTTGTTTTTATACATGATTTTGGTATTGTTGATTAGAATTTTTCTTATTTTGGAGTATTTGAATATCATTAATGGTACAGTTTATTATTATAAGGTGATTTTTTGTGGCACTGATATCATTAAGATGATATGTAAGATGATGTGAGAGAGTTGTAGTTGTGTGTCCGATGTATGTTCTAAGGTTATTATATGAGAAACACTCTCAAAATAGGCATGTAAACCTGTACACTACATTGTTTTTTTATTGGGGAAAGGGGTGGGGGAGTAGTATTATTTCTAACAATTAGGTTTGAAGTTTGAAATTTGGTTTAGTATATGTATAAATGTAGTTATAGTTAGTAAATGCTAACTTATACAATGTGCAGTAAAGGTGTTCTTTTCTATGTTTTAAAATCCAACAAACATGATATATATATATATATATATATATGTATATATATATATATAATTTGTGTATTCAGGTAGCAAATTCTCTTTTAGGCATGTCTGATTGAATAAATTACAGACATTATGTCTGCTAATTTTTAACAAAATCCATTCATACTCACAAATAACCTTCTGTGTATTGATATTGAAGGATGAAAGAAATGTGCTATAGCTGTTTAGTTGTGTTGTTGATTAGTAATTTTTTATATTGTGAATTTTTTTTTTTTTAAGCATTTCACCCCAAGCAAGACGGGAAGCCACTAGGACGCAAGGGGTTACAGAAGATTTGGAGCAAGATCAGATAGGAGTGATAGAGGAAAGGATGAGAAGGATAGTGGATAGATCAAGGCAACTGGAGATATCAATTGACATTGCATTTGAATAGTTGAAGATTATAGCTCTCAGGGAAATTGGAATAGGGAAGGGAGTTCCACAGGCGAGAGGTGCGAGATATGAAGCTATTGGAGTAGAAGAGATGGCTACATTTAATAGTTTCGACAGTGAAAGAGTGAGAGCAAGATGCCAGCCTAGTTGAACACTTAAATTCATGAAATCTGGGACCCATCAAAAGCAGCTCATCAGAGCAGTTACCGTGAAAGTATTTGTAAAAAAGACAGAGGAAGGTGACAGCATGTCTTTGAGAGAACAAATGCAGACGAGATGCCAGATCAGGGCCAATTACATTGCATACCCATCTCTGGATTTTATCAAGGACCTTAAGACAAAAAGAAGGGGCTCCAGACTATATATGGCAGCAATACTCCATGCAAGGGCAAATGGTTGATTTGTAGATTTGAAGGATCGACTCTGGTGAGGTTTTAAATGGATAAAATATTTAGCTTTGAAATTTAATCATCTTGCCATCAGAGAAAAAAAATGAATAATTGTAATAAATTATAACAAAATTTTATCTCTTGTAAATTAATCTGTCATAATGTTTTTTTGCTTTATTCTTTTACAGTTGGAAGAGAGATTACTGTTGTTCGCCAATGCGCATCCCTTGGAGATGAAGATGGCTGTGAATCTCGGGCAGGAACCAAGGATGTGAAGATGAAATATTGCCATTGTAGCAAGAATTTATGCAATACAGCTTCACACATGGCAAGTTCATGCTGCAGATTCCTGCTTCTGACCATGGTGATTCTGGCCATAGCACTAACCACTGGCCTAAACAATCTCTTTCGATAAAAGAGGCAAAATCAAGAAGGAAAAACAAAAACAAAATATAAAAATGAGAAAGAAAAGGAAGAACTAAATTTTAAACAAAATTTTTCTTTTTTTTTAACTGGACCTCATATTCTGAAAACAATTTACAAATATCAACACTATTAATAACTTAATCTTAATGAATCTTTGATTTATTTTTAATCAATTTTGCTACAATGTAACAATCAAAAGAAAAATCATTTTTGCTTCTATGTATTAATGGTATCTTATAAGTCATAGAAAACATGTATAAATCTTAAACTCTTGGAAAAGAAAACAGCCCCATGTATTTTTTCTTCAGTCATGTGAAAGTGGAGAGTCAGCTCAAATGATGATCATTTTATCAATCAAAACAATAAAAAAAAATGCAAGCTTCCTGGCTAGTTTTTGAAAACTTCTAATTTGACATGTTGGTCGATGAACCAACATCATCAAGAAAATAATTTTATTTCACAATATATATATATATATATATATATATATACACACACATATATCAGGGCCATAGCAGTTGGGTGGGGTCTTGGCTCCCCCAAAACTTTTACCAATTGTAATCTTTTTTAGAGGGTTTTATTTTAGCAAAATACAATAAAGAAAGAAATACAAGAAAGAAAAAAAATATTAAAGCAAGGAGATACTGGAAATTTTAAATGTTGTTGCTGCTAACCATGTTGGTGGGCTTTGATAACTTAGAGCTAAATTCTAAAATTCCCCACCCTCTAAAAACATTTGTCGCTGCTACAGCCCTGCATATATATATATATATATATATATATATATATACACACACACATTATATATATATATATATATATATATATATATATATATATATATATATATATATATATATATATATTATATTTCTAAGATCCTGAAAAATTGTTGATATTTTATGTATATTCAAGATATGAGGTCTAATTTTTAAAAAATCAACCAAAATTATTTACAAAATGGAAAAAAATAAAGATCAATTGAAATGAAAGTTTAAAATTTTATTCTGAGAATGTTTCTGTTGAAAAAGAATGGAGAGGAATTTAAAAAAATGAAGATTATGATTGGAGTGAAGAAAGATTATAAAAGAAAAAATTCATGAACACACACAAGTATACCACTATATATATATATATATATATATATATATATATATATATATATATATATATATATATATATATATATATATATTTGTATGTATGTATGTGCATATGTGTGCATGATAACTTTATATAAAAATGCATAAATTCCTATGTACATGATAGGATAAATGTTTGCATGAATGTTGTGTGCATAAAGATTACAGATGCAATGCTGAATGTCCTGTGTGTGAAATTGTGAAAGAAAAAGTATCAATTGAGGTAAAAATCAATAAAAAAAACTTTTAAGAAATTTGCAAGATCTATGCCCCAGCTACAAGAATGCTTCAATTAATTCCATTCTCAAAGACAAAGTTGTCAGTTGAGCTGAGATTAGTCTTTGAATTCTTGTGACCATGTTGACTACCACTTATCTGGTAGTAAACTGGTCTGTCTGTTTTACAGTAGATATATGAAGACACCATTTGGATGTCTCAGTAGTTGTTTTAGACTAGTGTATATCATATAGGCCTGTGGTCACTCTTCAATATGGAGGTGCATTTGCTCTGTAACAGCAATCTAAATGGAATGTTGGGAAAGTTTTTTTAATTTGCATACATTTTTTTCCTTATTTATTATAAAAAGCAAATTATTCAGATCATTTTGAAAAGCATTTCTATTGTCAGAAATAATCAGTTTGTTTCCTTTCAAAAATGAATTCAAGTCTCTATAAAAAGACTTGATTTCATTCCTTTAATTACATAGAAGAAAAATTCAGTCTTGATTTCACTTCTTGATTTTATTCATACAGAAGGCAGTGTTCTTTGAGAAAGTAGTTTTAATTGATCATGTATTTTTAGAGGTTTTGAATTGAATTTTTATTCTTTTTAACATTTAAAAAGACAAAAGAGTCGACATGGATTAAAACAGAATATATGTTTCGCTAACTGGCAAAAGTGAATGCTCTAGTAAAAGTGGTGGTCATCTTATAAAAAAATAAAAAATGTTTCACTACATTATTAAAAAATGTATAATAAAAGAAATAAAAATAAAATATAAAAGTATATAAAAAAGTAAAATATTTATTCACTTTTCTTAAGTCAAAAAAAGCTATTCAAAAAATTCAAAGTGTAAAAAGATTAATTCACTGAAAAATGAATATTTCATCAAAATGAAAAGCAAATTTTTCAATTGGAAATATTTTTTAATTATGATAAAGTAAGTATGTTAGAATTTTCAAATAAATTATATTTCCTCTACTCTGTATTGAGAATTTTAAGAATACTATTTTTGGTTATTGTAATTTATTCCATATACACCAATCCTATACTTTTATATATATATATATATATATATATATATATATATATATATATATATTAGATACATAGATATAGATAATATTTAAGAAAACTTCCATGGAGACTAATTGATTTTCACTGCAAAAGGTTCTTCAGGCCAGAAGTGCTAAAATGCATATTTGCAATTAATCAAAATGATTAAACCTATCGTGTTAGACAAGCAACTGCCTCAATATAGCTACGATTGTTTTGACCTCATGCAAAAACAAAAATTGAAAATATTCCAAGAGATATGCTGAAATAATTGAAATATTCTAGCCATTAGTATTAAGATAGCAAATTCTTCAATATTGCGATGTTTCATTTGGAGAAATGAAATGTGGGGGATGGAATAAACAAAACCACATTCATTAATTCCAAAGGGCATATTGTTATATATATATATATATATATATATATATATATATAAAGTTGAAATTTGCTTGACTGTGAAAGACTTCTGTGGCTCTACAGTCTAAAAGCAAATGCAGGGATATACAGTGGTTTCTCCTGTAAGGGGGATACAAGTTCAAATCCTGCTAGAAAGTACATTTTCTTTGTTAAAATTTTCAAATGCACAGACTGATAGACATTGATTTACATTGTTTTACAAAAAAAAAAGGATGTTTGTATTCACTAAATATAGCTTTTGAAGTAATAAGATAGATAGATAGATAGATAGATAGATAGATAGATAGATAGATAGATAGATAGATAGATAGATAGATAGATAGATCGATGGATCTATATTGACTCTCTCTATATATACTTCTCTAACATCAATCAGCTAAGTGAAAAAACTTTTACTTATATTAATTCTATATATATAAATGTATAGATTCAATTGCTGAAACCTCCTGATGAGTGGACTGAACAATTACACAAAAGGGTTAGCTACAACACCCTGGATAACATTATAACATTAATCAGCTAAGTGGCAAATTTTAGTTTTGTATTAATTCTAGATAGATAGATAGATAGATATGCTAATAGAAAAATAATGGTACTGTTTTATAGATAGTAGATTTTCTATAATAACTTGCGAACTACAGTGATTAAAGACAGTCCTCAATGCCTAATAGGTGATGCTACTATTTTGAAAAAAGAGTCATATATATATATATATATATATATATATATGATAGAATAAATGTTTATAAATTTCACTTTTGTTTAAGTTTCATCAGAAATGTTTGGAAATAAGTTGTGAAAATGAATGTTTAATTTTAGCGAGCATTTTTGTGCCTGTCTGGTAGTGTCCATATGTTTTGAATCCAGATGTACACACACACACACACACACATATTAACGCCATAAGACATAAATAAACACACAAGATCTACCTGACAAATGAAAAACAGCACAGAACTCAAAGTACCTGAACATTCTCTTTAACAACATGTTTCAAAAAATTTCTGATGAAGTTAATTAATTACATAGAATAGAAATTCAAAATTTACCTAATTCGAATAGCTATTTCAGCCAACAAGAAGACCGATGTTGGCATTGTCACCTGTGAGTTGACAATGCCAACATAGGTCTTCTTGTTGGTTGAAATAGCTATTCAAATTAGATAAATTTGGATTTCTATTCTATGTAATTTATATGCTCTGTTATAATAAATACATTGAGCTCTTTTTGTGGATCAGTTTTAATATTTTATATTATTAGGATTCACTTGGACTATATACAAATGGATTATTACCTGTATGTATATATATATTGTGAAAAATGTATGACAAAGTGGAAAATGTTTTCTTGTGACACATTTTGTTCTTTAGGACTTCCTTTTCTTATGTTGGTGCACACAAACAAGGGATGCTGGTAATTTTAAATTATTTTTTTTTAATCTAACCTATTTCTTTTAGATTCTTTTTCTTTCCATCAGTTTCTTTCCATCAGTTTCTTTCCATCAGTTTTCCATCAGATAACCTGCACGAAAGTGATGGAAAGAAAAAGAAAAAGAATTTAAATGAAATCAGTTAGATTAAAAAAAAAAATTTAAATTACCAGCATTACCACCTTCATTTTTAAGAAAAAAAGAAAAAAGAATTTTAAATTTAAAATTCCCAGCATCCTTCATTCATGCACATGTGTAGTTGCACATTTAGTCCGAAACGCGTCATAAGAAAACTTTTTCCACTTTATCAGACATTTAAAAAAATATATATCGTTATCTCATACATATATATATATATATATATATATATATACACATGTACACAATATGTATGTCTGTGTATTCACACTCACACTCATATATATGTACGTATGTATAAATACACATTTTTTTAACATGCCAACTAAATTTCCAAAATGGCCACCCTATTTTGAGTAACTATTTTTTCTTTTAGTTTAGCACACTGCCTTCATAATTCATAATTACCTTTTTTCAAAAAATGCTGTTCATCTAAAAATAAATGTTATATTATAAAACTTTCACCTTATATAAATATAAAAGAGTTAAAAACATGTTACTGTTGAAATACTTGCATCAACATAATGACTTTTCAAAATGATTGCGTACTTTCCATAAAAGGCATGCATGTCCGGTAGCAGTTCCCCCCCACAAAAAAAATTCCATTATACTCATTAGCATGAAATGGGCTGGTCTTTTATATTAAATTTTTCCAGCAAATGAAAGACCTCAATTACTTACAGAATTATTGTTTTACCATTTTCATGTTTTATCGTTTGCTGAGTAGAGTTTGATATCAGTGAAAATATATGTTATCTTTTTTTTTTCTATCTCTCTTTCCAATATTCTCCATCTACAAGATGAGATACAATTGCAGCTCAGAAGAAGCTTTTCAATAAATATCATTGAAAAAAAATTTAAATGATTAAAATGTTAGTTGTAAGGATTATCAAGGAGTAGAAATAATCCCAGTTTATATTTTTTATGTCATTTTTATTGTCATTGATCTTCATGGTGTTACATTTATTGAGAGCATCATTAAGAAAATGTTTTCACTGATTACAAGACATATATATGTTGTATGTATATTTTTATTTCTATTTTTACTTTTGAATTCATTTCATACAATTATGGCCATGAAAACTGAACTCCTCACCCCACCAAAAATATATATATATATTATTCTGGTTTTTAAAACAAATGGGTGGCATGGGTTTAAGAAAAAAATCTCTGTAATGTCAACCCAATAATCAGATTAAAAAATTACATACAGATGCATAAATATATACAGAGACATATACAAACTTATATATATATATATATATATATATATATATATATATAATGCTGAAAATTCTCAGCCCACAATATTTTTTTTTTTAAAATCAGTGTTCTGATATTTGGTCACTGAAACACTGACTTCTGAAAGTGGATTAGGTTGAGGGCTTTTTTTTCTGTCATATATGAAAATATATGTATATACATCTATGTAAAAATATATGTCTGCCTGCATATATATGCTTGTGTGTTTGTATCTGTACATGCATGTGTGTGTATTTAATATGTATATTTGCCTGCATATATTTTTATATATATATATATATATACACACACACATACACACACACACACATCCACCTATGCATATGCACACACACACACACACACACACACATATATATATATATATATATATATATATATATATATAGACAGAAAGAAAGTGAGAGAGAGAGAGGGTTAGTCCAGAATAAATATTTATTCTTTTTAATTGAAAAGCTATCTGGTGTCCTTGTTATAAAATATTTAATATCTTCTAATAGCATTGATACATTATATACTTAATGTATACTCTATTTAGATCGATATTATAACAATATTTAGATTTCAAATCTAAAAATAAAATTTAATATTTTAAGAAATTCACCAAATTATGAGATCTTAAGAATCAAATGAAATAAAAGGCATTTCATTTGGACCTCTCTGTCTGTATATATATATATATATATATATATATATATATATATATATATATATATGTATGGGGATGTGTAAAACTTCTTAAAAGTATGCCCCCTAATTTCACATCCAAATTTAATATGTTTCTCTGTGTGTGTGTGTGTGTGTGTGTGTGTGTGTATAAAAATAATGCTTAAAATTATGTCCCCTTAATGTTATATCAAAAAATTACTGTGTGCCTGTGTGTAAATTTAAACATCTGTTAAAAATGACCTTGACCCCCCAAGATATAAGTGAACATTTTCATGATGTCACTTGTAAAGGAGGGCAAGGCAAATGAATTAAGTTATATTAACTATTTTGAAGCAGCTATTCTTATTAAACATGGCACTTTGGGGGAGAGAAAGGATTTTTAGTAAAATGGTTTCAATTGCAGTACAGCAGGTCACTTAACTGCCTACTAATCCATTATGTGTATATATATATATATATATATATATATATATATATATATATATATATATATATATATAATGTATGTATATATTCATGTGTGTGTGTGTGTGTGTAAAACTTTCAGATAGAGTATATCTATAAAAGGATAAAATGAAAAAAAAAGATCAAAGAAAAACTTATCTTAGCTGACACATTTCATCATCTGAGGGACTTTATCTAGGTAAATGTGATAAAATTTGCCTTGATAAAGTCCCTCAAAGGATGAAATGTGTCAGCTAAGATAAGTTTTCCTTTTGTCTTTTTTCATATATATATATATATATGTGTGTGTGTGTGTGTGTGTGTGTGTATGTATGTACTTATCTGTATAAATGTCTATAGGTTTGTATGTAAGCATATATAAACATATATGTTTGGTAATTTTTTTTACAATAAAGTTCAGCCTGTAAAAGGCCCAAGAGCCACTTGTAGTAGAGGATTACAGAGTAAGTGTCACAGTTTATGGGGCTATGTGGGGAAGATAACAGTTGACCCTAGACTTGGACAGATTAAGATTGTAGTGATCAGGAAAACATTCACTTGAGAGTCAGTTCCACAAGACATAAGTTGGAAATCTTTATGAATTTCATACGTTTTGCTATTTAGCTTCATCAGAAATTTGAGAAATCAAAAACTTCTCACAAAATTTCTGAAGCAAAAACATTTATAAATTTCTAAAGATTTTCTACTTGTACCTTATCTTTAGTATTTTGCAAGATTTTATTCATATTTTTTAACTTATATATGTATTTATATAAATATATGCACATTTCTACATTGTGTGTACATTTGTACACAGGTGTATATATATATATATATATATATATATATTAGATATATATAGAGAGATATAGATATAAATATTGATTCACATTTATGCATTGTGTGCATGTTTGTGCACACACACATATATATATATATATATATATATATATATATATATATATATATATATATATGAAGAAATAAACTCTTAAGGTGTGCTATATTTATGGGATAGTGCTCAATATCAGAGATAGAGTGTGTGTAAATATAAAAGTGAACATTGAAGTCAACACTTAGAGGCGACAGGCTATTTCATGCTAGACACAATCATCAGGTCAATTGTGGCCTGACAATTGCATCTAGCATAAAGTAGTCTGTTGCCTCTAAGTATATATATATATATATATATATATATATATATATATATATATATAATTGGCTATTTGGGTAGCAATCCCTCTTTTATGCAGGTTTCATTTAGGATAACTGATAAGGTATTGCAAATAATTTTTTAGTATATTTTTTCTTGCATTCATAAAAGAGATTTCTTTTTTGAATATAGCATGTGTAAGAATTGTTCAAATTGTTTTTTTGTTTGTTTTAATATGTAGACTTCAATGTTGATTTCTTTTTTTGACCACAGAAGATAATTTAATTTCCCAAACACAGTCAGCACAATTGTGAACACAGCTACAATTGTGCTGTATTTGAGGAATTAAATTATTTTCTTATGCTAAAAAAAATGGTGATAGTGGCTAATCATTTGAACAGATTTTACACACTATGTCCCACAAAGAAATTTTTTGTATGTATGCAAATAAAATATTTTACCTATATATGAATGTTAATAAGCATAGATATTAAAATATAAGGTAAGCATTTCTGATCATATATTCACGTATGTTATATTTAAACTGTATTCATATTTAGAGGAGAAATAATTTTACTTTATATGAAAAATAATTAAAACAAATATAAGAAAGGTCAAATAAAATAAGTCTTAGATTGTTTTTGGAAAAACATTTTAAGAAATAAGTTAATTTGAAATAGAAAACTCTTTCCAAAAAATGCAACAAAAATTAATATTATTTTTTTTTCATTTACTTTCCAATATTTTTAAACATGTTTTTTTTTACTTATCATTTCTTTTTACTTCATGTCATTTCTTGGAGGAGATTGGCTCTTCTGGTACACAAACAAGAAATAAGACGGATTAATGTTTTTTTTTTCTTTTTTGGAGAAGAAATTATTTTGCATTCCTCTTTGCCTTTTTTTTTATCTACTTTTACAGTATTTTTAAAATATCTGTATATATTAGTGATTTTTGGAGGAGTATTTGTTATGTGATTAGTTACAAGGCTTCATAGAAAAGAATGCCTTTTTTTTAATAAAATTTTTCATCGTCCAGGTGTCTTCCAAGACATTGCATCATAAACAAATGTTCAGTTATTTCTTCTTCTATATTGTTGTTTTATCAAAAAATTATAAACTGGGTTTCCATGGAGACAGGCACTTGAAAGATAATTTCATACTTTTACTCACTCACTTACATCTGCAGTATATATATATATATATATATATATATATATATATATATATTTGGACAGGAGTTCTTCATTTTTGCATGTTTCATTGAATATGACAAACAAGGAAAGTTTTTTATTCAGTTTTTTAGTGTCCTTAGAACTTTTTTGTAAAGATACTTGAAAACATGGATAAATACTTACAAAATATATATTGTCTATAATATTCAATGAAACACATTTGTGGAGGTATGGAAATTAGGTCCTAAGATGTAGGAATCATTTTCATTTTTTCAGTTAGTTTCTAGTTGGTATAATAAATAAAATTGTTGCCAAAATTTGATAAATATAATTTCCCTTGAAAAATCTATATAAAGGAAAATTATAATTACCAAATTCAAACAACTTTATACATTATGCTAATGAAAAATTGATTGTAAAACAAAAATAATTACTCAACTTAGGACCTAATTTCCATACCTGCTCAAAATATATTGCCTGTGGGTGTGTGTATGCGTTAGAGTCAGAAAAATATGAAATTGTGCTGTTTTAAGATTATGTAATCTTGATCCTCTTTTAGTGTGATTCTTGACATGCCTAAGAAATCTTTACATGCTTACTATTTATTAATTTGTTAATATATTACAAACAGTTAAATAGACAGATAGACACACACACACACACATATATATATATATATATATATATATATATATATATATATATATTAATCTATAGGTAATAAAATATTTTATATACCAGAAGAATGTTAGAAAAATCAACATAAACATCACTTTAGTCCGATGAAGTCCTAAAGGACAAAACGTGTCAAATAAAATATTTTCCCACTTTGTCATTGATATATTACACACACACACACACACACATACGTTAAAAAATATAGTTATAAGGTATGCTGTATTTATGGGTTAAAGTGCTCAATATCAGGGATATGTAAATATCAAAGTGGATATTGAGGTCAATACCCAGTGGCTGTTTCATGCTTAAACACAATCTTCAGGACATTATATATATATATATATATATATATATACAAACACACATGCATATATATATATATATATATATATATATATATATATATATATATATATATATATGTATACAAACACACATGCATATATATATATATATATATATATATATATATGTATATGTATGAAATGTTAAATATAACGCCCTAATTTCTGTTTTTGTTTACTGTTTGTATTGCACTGTACAAGAAGGTAGAAATCAATGAAAGACATGTTTATCTAACCATTTATTTGGGGTGGGAGTGAATTATGGTACTCTACCATGTTTACTAGCAATGTTCTAAGTACCTTCCCTCATGATCAATGCATAATTGCAGCCAAATAGGTACAGAGTTGCACCCTCACTTGAAGAGTTCCATGCCAACTTCCCCAAACTTTGAAGTCACTTGAGCCTTCAATTTCTGAATAGTACGAGTCTTTTCTTGATAAACAAGGTCTTTCATGTGAGCCCCCAAAGAAAGAAATCTGGAAAGCATGCTGGCCTCTTAATTCAATGACAGTGTCCAATCCACTTTCTCGGAAAGTTTTCATGTAGCCATTGATAAACCTGACATCCATATTGAGGTGGAGCTCTATCTTGCTGGAAAAAACTGTCCTGATCTTGTACTATGGGACAAAAGAAGATTCTCAGCATATTCCAGGTAATTTTGTGCAGTAATGGCTTCCTCAGAGAAAAAGAGTCCAATTATCCCTAATGGACTGCTCAAGCTATAATGCCAGGTAAATTCACCACCTTTTCAACTGTCACTCTTGGGTTCCCCTAGCCCAGTAGGCACAATTGTGTCTGTTAATTGTGCCTTTAATTTTAAAACATACCTTGTCTGATCACTAGCATTGAGTCCTCTTTATCAATAGTTAAGAATTCTTTGTAAAATTGAAGATGGCAGTTGTCATCTCAATTTGTAAATGGCACGCAGTAAGCCTGGAATGAGAAATTTTCATTTTTATGCTGAATAATGCTGAAACACTTGATTGACTTGATTCCAACTCTGCAGATACATGATGAGTCGACTTTGAGGACTCCGCTGTCTTGTAATGGTTTCATCAGACTTAGCTATGTTTGTTGTCATTTTTGAATGACCTGTCTTCCTTGCAATGGCTACTGATTCTGCTGCTTTGAATTTCTCACCAATTAATTGTATGTTTTTTGTTTTTTTTTCACTGGCTTGGGTTAATGTTAAATTCCTTGGCTATACAATATGCTACCATTGATTGATTTCCAATACATTTATAGTAATATTTCACAGCCACAATGTGTTGATTCATTGAATGGTAATTCATGGTTCAATTTGCTGAAGATTCAATAACTTTCCAAACATTCTGCGATAGCCTGCAGAACAAAAACAAAAAGAATTAACTAAGAAAATTAATGATCTGCAAGACAAATATTAGC
>CAHIKZ030000008.1:0-135000 GCA_903632075.3 Acanthosepion pharaonis | reverse complement strand
TTGGAAAGAGAGGATTCTTCTTCATACAGGTGTAGTGTACACATCATCTGCTTGCATTTCACTAGCAGTTATTGTTGTAAAAAACTTTTGTCAAAAATGTATCAGCATTGATAGTAAAGTAAAATTAAAATGAAAGTAATGTTTAACAATTCTCCTTTCAATCATTGAAATTTGAAAACTTTAACCAGTTCATGGAGACAACAATTTTTGTAAACACCCAAATAAATATAAAAGATGCAATTGGAAAATTTCCTCAAAGCTGTTCTAATTTAAATCATTACATATTTTGATCCAAATTTTATATATCAAAGTGAAATAACTGGCTTATTGTTCAATGTTTCATGGACATTAATATTCTACAAAGTAGTTAACAGTGAGATAAAGAATCTTTTTGTTCAATTGAGTTGATCTTAATTTCTATGAAGAATTTAAATGAGAAAGAGATGAGGAAAATAAGAAATCATAGAAACTGATGAGACAAAGAAGATAGAAAAAAATATAAAAAGAAAACTAGTAAAGAAGGAATATAAATAGATAAAAAAGTTGGAAGTGAAACTTTGCAAGTGTTGGAATGGGAACCTCAGTACAAGATGAATTTGATGAAAAATAATATAAAGGGAACAAATAAAAAGAGGTTAAAATTATATAAGAAAAGAGGCAGCGAAAAAAGGAGAGAAGAAAAAAAACATTAAACAAGAAAAAAATCTTTTTTTCTTATTTAACTTAACGTCTCTTCAGCCTATTCTAAAATAATAAAATAATCTCCTGCTGTTAAAATAGGCATGGCTCTCATTGCTTGGTTTGGTTTGTTTTGTTTTACGGCATACCATCCTCTATGGGTTATTGTTATGGTAATTTTCCCATGCATGCATGCATGGACTCTCCCAGCTATAAATAAAGCAGGTACTGCCTTTTTGGAACCAAATTTCCAGCAAATCTGACAGTTGTACTGAACATTCATGATGTAACACCGTTGGTTGTATATGTTTATATTACTGTTTCTGTTAATATATTTGTTTAACTCAATTCCTTGCCTTGTGTCTTTATTTCTGGCCCTAAGAAGGCTACAACATTTATTTAATACCGACAAAATTTTTATTACTAGCAATATTTTTTTTTTCCAAAAATGTATTGTTGGTAATGTTTTTCAAAAAATGTATTGCTGGTGATATTTTTTTTCCATAAATGTATTGCTGGTAATAATTTTTCCAAAAATTAGTTCTGCTATTAAAACCTGTTTTTATAAAGATAATATTTTTGATCCCCTTTGGGGATTAGTTTTTTGCCCAATATCTGGGCTGCTGACAGGTGCAACCAATTTGGGTCCCTTGTGGATCTGGGAACACCAGTTTTAAAATGGTTCCATGTCTTCAAAACCTCCTATCAACACCCTAATGTCATAATTCCTGGTTTTGTTTTTTTTCAAGTTCTCTAAATTAAATGTCCCGATTGTAAGATATTTGTATGTGCAGGACGCCATGAATAAATTGTCATCTAAATTACGCAAAAATGAAAATAACATGGACATCTCATTTTAACAGATATTTTTAATGAAAATTACAAAAAATATCTTAAAATACTTTAAGAGTTTGTTTATTCAATAAAATCGATAGGCTTCAAAAACAATCTCCAGAATAATTCAAAAATGGTCTCTTTGTTTAAGTTGGTGAATACCAGCTTCAGTTCATCTTTGGTGTTACAAATCATGTTTTTTTTGTATCTTGCTCAACTTATTTACATTTATGGGTTGCAATTGTAAAGGAAAGAAAGGTTACCAGATGTAAGGTGTGATGTGGTTGCAGAAATTTCTAACAGCCATGATTGGGTTCTCCTGCTTGTGTGGCATGGTGCAAATAACAAAAGCCAGACATAGGGTCTTCCAGCAGCCACCCTGTTGACCCAGGACAGCACTAATTTTAAATAACAAATTGATGCAAGGCCTTTCCATTTGTCTGGGGCCCAGCATTTGAAAAAATTCAATAGTTTAATTCTTATCAAATAGGATTTTTCCGATTTGATATAACTTCGTAATCACCATTAGATTTTCATCCAAATCTTTCCGAATCCTTTGCACTGTCTTCACAAAATTTTCATTAAACATTTTTTTCTGTTCGAATCCATCTCTTCCCCGCGAATGCCAAAATAATATGCCGCTTCCAATTTCTTGTTATAATTGTCATTGTTAATTTTTTTTTTCTCTCAAAAGAATAATGCCCAATCCCTAATTTACTGTGCCGTTGAAAAAATCCAAAACAATGCCCATAATCCATAAAAAAAAAATATAAAATGGTGACCTGTTCCTGAATTGCCCTGTAGTCAAGAAATTTTTAATGGTTTTAAAAATAGTTGCCAACTTTTGAAAAAGTTGACAAAATCGATACTAATTACCTTCTATGCTAAAATAAAACCGTAAAACCACCTTCAAATAAAAATGTATTCTTCTGTTGGCAAAATGATTAAAAAAAATAACTCCCACAGACGATATTTGGTTCGAGAAAAAAAAGTAAAAAAAAAAGGGGGAATTTAAATAGTTTTCTGAAGAATAAAAGAGAAAGAACCTACATTTAAGGAAGGAAAAATCTTAGTGGGAAAAAATGAAAGATTGTGTTTTTTTTCACGCATTTCAGAAGAATTTATTACGAAATGATCGAAAGTTATTCAAGAAATTGTCACAAGATTGGAAAATTTAGAAGAGTTTTAAATAACAAAAGAAAATGGTTTTCAAAGGTGTTTTCTCAGTCTGTCCAGTGTCATAACTTCTTTATAATCTTTCATTAAAATTATTTTTAAACGTTTTTGTAAAATAACAGTAAAAAACCTGAATAGTTCAAATTATATAATTTCCAATTTATTTTAAAGAAAATATTCTGCAACACTATATATTTTTGCCTGAGACTAGTTATTCAGGATTTTAAGACAACTCTTCTCCAGCCTTATATCAATCCATTATTTCGGTGAGATTTTGTTTATTTTTATCGGGTAAAGAATCATTATTCTTGTTATTCTTATAATTACTGTTATGTTAAGGCTTAATAATTAAGCGTATAGCGGCAGAAACAAGAAACGACAGTTTAAGAAATAAATAATTGTATTAACAAATAATGAATGGTGAAGTGGTGATAAAAATATCGTTGAAAGAAAAGAAAGTCAATTTTTCTGATTTAGCTGTCATAAGATAAACCAATTGTTTCGTGAATTACTGCGGAAGACAGGCTTTGGTGAGTTGTCCTTGGAGATGCCAATTGTCTTTTTTATTTTACGTTTTTGATTGTTGTCAGAACCCTGGCTGTTGAAAACACCGAACTGCCGAAGATGTTTTTTCAAAATGTTTAGTCTCATTTCTCATCAATCGGCTCCAATTCAAAATTTTCTTTAAAAGGTGGGAGAAAGGTGCTATTGGGTCAAAATATATTTTAATATTGTTTTTTTTTTAATTTTAATATTGGTGTACGCGGAGCCGATGCGTGTTTCTGTTTAATTTTACTTTTGTTTCAATTAATTTTAATCTAGTTTCTCATCCGACCAGTGGTAAATTGTTTAACATAATTTTAAGATCTGGTTTCGGAAGATTAAAAAACAATCTCCCTAGAGCTTATTTTTTTCAACTTTTTGGTTAACTTGTAAAAATTGTGATGATGCGCTCAGTTTTTTATTCAATGGGTTGGTGTGTTGTATGTATGGTGTGATGATGCTCGGGTGCATATTTATTCGGATGGGTTGGTGTGTTGTATGTATGGTGTGATGATGCTCGGGTGCTATTCGGATGGGTTGGTGTGTTGTATGTATGGTGTGATGATGCTACAGTTTACAAATGTTGTTGTGTTTCATTTATTTTTTTTTTTAGTCCATAATGAATTTTTTTAAATGTTTCAATTTCTGGCTACCTTTACAAATTTGGGATTTCTTCTTTTTTACAATATCGGGGCGGATGATATTGCAAGATCGCTATAAACATCCTCATTGTTTACATCAAGGGTCAGCAACTCATTCGATCCCACGGGCCGGATCGTGTTATAATGACGGGTCTCGGGCCGGACGAAGGCCATTAATGAAAAATTAAGGAAAATTACATATGCAGACCACTGTCAACCTAAATATTTAAAACCATAATGAAAATAAACATTGAGAAATCAGAAAAACAAAAGAAAATCTAAAATTAAAAAACACCTAACAAAAATTACTTTTCCTCAAAGAACGTCAAAATACTTCAAAGTGAAAAAAATCAACCGAAGTGAAATGGATGAAATTATGACGTGTAGGTTTGAAACTGTTATTGAAAATTGTTCCACAAACAAAACACACACACACACATCAAACAAAAACGAAGCACGTATACCCATACATACGAGTACAAATAGTTGCAAACATATACACTTACGTACGTACACATGCGGTATCATCCACACATTCATGAGGCATGTATGTATAATGCGCGTATATTTTAACTGTCTTTAGATTTCTGCTACTTCGCATGTCAGTCCCTCCTGGCCTCTTTCACTTTATCGTTCCTTTCCTTCTGTTATCTTTTAATGTAGCCAAGGGTCATAACAAATATGTATCCATTATTTGACATTAAACGTAGGCAACGCAACTTGGTAAAATAAGTCTCATGAAAGATAACTGGCAGATAGTCTAATTCAAAAGCCTCATCTCTCATGTTAAAAATAGAGACATTGGTAATCAGGCTCACGGGCTGGTCAAAATGCCTCTGCAGGCCGGATCCAGCCCACAGGCCGTAGGTTGCCGACCCTTGATCTATATGATACCTATAACTTTTATTACATGATAATAATGAAAAATTTGAATACAATAATTTATAAGAGAATGATATTTTACTAGAGACATTATAATCATTTTAATATTAAGAATTCCTTATTGCTTGTAAAATATTTATGAATTAACAATATCAATGCTTAAAATTTTACAGGGCATACATTATAAGGAAATTATCTTATTCTGGTTTTCATTTGCACCAAAAAATAAAACAATGTGTTTACAGATTACTACAATCATAAAAACATAAGAATGAACTATTATGAACCTTTCTAAAACTAATAACATTGAAAGTATTTTAAGTTTTTATAATCTTCTCTTTAAATCTTGCTTTCAAGAATCTGATCATTTTTCTTAAAATATTTTTTATCCATATCTCCTGTCTTGCAGCAAACTGTTACTCGAAAACTAAAATACTTTTACTATTAATTCTTTTGCTCAGTATTTTACAGCAAAGAAAAAAATACCAAAATTAGCATGCATGTATCATGGCGGGTAGAGGAAATAGATGGAAAAACTCGACTGAAGTGTCTTCATGACACTCATGCAAATGATTTTCCTACATATAAATTTGAACTGAGGGGCTCTTGACTTCCATGAAGTAACAAGCTTGCTCACAAAAAGTAATTGATGATCATTGATAAGTAACAGTTCACATCACACTTGATTTGTGACAGATACTGATTCATGTGGTGGTAGATGATTGGCTTGATTCTTGACATTTAGTGGTTCAAATTACTATGGTTCAACATTGGCAACCATTTTGACATAGCTTCATAGTCATTACTAAAATATCTTTTGCATTTTATTGTAACCCACAGATTGTTATTCTGATTAAAATTATTAAGAAATTAGATGAAATAAATACTAATTGAATAAATTAATAATAACTGATACTGTTTCATCTAAGAAATTTGAAGAATATTATTTTGGTCTTTATTATGGCTTCAAAAAATGAAAATGTTAATCATTATTCACATGATATATACAAATATATTAAAATAAAAGGAAAGCAAGGATACAAAAAATATTAGTCACCATAAAATGGTGAAAAATATAACAATAAAGTAACAACAGCTGTTATATTTTCCAATTTCCCATTTTAGAGTGAGTAATATTTTTTCATATCCTAGATCTTCCTTCACATTTGTTTTAATATTATATTATTTAATATATAATATTTGATATTATATGCAATATTTGATATTATATTATGTAATATGTGATATTTAATATTATATTGTTTAATATATATTATATATGTTAATATATGCTTTTAAAGCCGGAATAAAATAATATCTGTTTTTTAAAGACATAAAAAAATTTGGTACCACCCACTACAGATTACTTACTTTCTCTTTATTGAATCAGATAGGACAATAGCCACATGGGACAAACTACTAACTAAAAAAGGAAAAAAAAACTTTGATTACCAAAATCTAATAGTAACCAATACAGTTGATAATATATATTTTTTTAATCATTTCACCATAAGCAAGGCAATAAAGCCACTAAGATGCAAGGGGTTACTGATTGTGAAAGAATATAAAAAAAAAATAATATTAAGGACAGAGAATAATAAAAAAAAAAAACAAACAGGAATTCAGAAGTCAGAAGATAACAATTGACATTGCATTTAAATTTTTGAAGATTACAGTTGACTGGAAAGCAAGAAGCCAGAAGAGAGTTCCACAAATAAGAAGGGTGAAGGAAGAAACTGTTAGCATAGAATGTACAGTTATATCTAGCAATTTATATCTAGCAATTTATATCTAGCAATTTATATCTAGCAATTTTAACTGTAAAATGATAAGACCTTGCCACCAATCTAGTACTGTGCTTAAATTCATAAAGCTATGTTATGACAATGGCAAAGTTACTGAAACCAAGATGTCAGTTTAGGATCAATAACCTTGTAGATTCTTCTTTGGATTTTATCAAGAATTTCTTGATGCATAGCAGAAGCACCAGACAAGATGTGACAGCAATATTCAATGCATGGATGAATGGTCATTTATAAATGAGAGAAAAAAATATATATTTGTTATAAATTCTAAACCATATTTATAGATTTTATAACATTGTGAAAGTCACATAAAATTGATGTTATATTCCATGCTAATAGGAATACATACTTGACAAACATGGTGGATAAATAAGTAAAGGTTTATTGTAAAAAACCAGTACAATAAGAAATAAGCTACAGTTATGTGCATGGTCGTCACAAGTCTATCCAGTAGTGAGTAGTACTATTTGCAGGTCGGTAGTTCTCACATAAGTCTGAGTCATGCTCAACAGATCCCAGCAAGACTCCTGTAGTCCGTTGACTTACTGATACTTATAGGTAGTTACTACCTATAGTGTAGTCACTCATGTGGGTGACAGGTTATTCCATTACATCAATTGATAATTTTAAAAGGTTTCATATTATGCATTTTGTTTAATTTAAATGAAGGCACAATACCTACTGTAGTAGAATTGTTCGAGATAATATGCATTGCTTATCAGTAAATCAGAAGAGTTCTCCTGAATATATGCGTTCAGAACAGATCCATTAATAGTGGAGATGGATCATGCCACACCTACAATTCAGTTATTCATTCAAAAAACAAGGAAATCTTTTTAACAACTTAGGTTTGTTTTTCACTGGTGTTATTATCATTTATAGAATTTCTTTTTAAGTTTTCAAATTGTTTTGAGATCCATGTGTGACTATTAGCCCACCTGATTTCTTATGAAATATAAAACCAAATAAAACTAAGGAGACAGAAAAAGCACTGTTACAAAAAAATAGAATTACTCTGTTAAAATATACTAAAGTGATTGTCTCTACGGCTAGAAATATACTTCCTCATTGTTTATTCAAATATTTTATCTTTGCTAATGTATGGTTCAGCTTAACCCAAACCAGTTTTGTTGACAATTATACGGGTTGTTGTTAAAACAAACATATTACATTTTTTACTTTGAAGTTTATATTGAAGCATTCATGATATTGTTAACAAAATACTACATAAGCTATGAATATTGTCATTTTTTCTTCGTTGCATAAAGATTATTTATAAAAGGTTAAGTTGTTATAAAAACTTAAGTAAAGATTATATGTATATTTTTCTTTATAACTGTACAGTGGTACCTTAAAATATCAGTTATTTTATTTCTTAAACCTGAAATTAAGACATTCAAGGCTAGTAATACTTACTTGGGTGGAGAATAACAAAAATAATTTATAAAGCAAACAGTATTATTAGCCTTTAGTAATTTGATAGTTATAAATAAGTAGTTTATTATTTTAGCACAATACTTGGAATATTATATTCCAAGTATTGGACTAGAATTTTCTCTTGTACTGACATCACCAATTCAAGGGAGATAACTCAATAGCGTTCCAAGATGTTAACACTGCCGGAAGGCTGACTCAATGAAAGAGTAAAAGACAGCCACAATAATTGGAAAATATTTCTATGTGCCATTACTTTTAAATGGCATGGGAAATTATTATGTAATATAAATCGGAAAAATGGCTTTACTTTTCTAAAAAGCGAAAACTGCCGACTTAACAGATAATTTTTAACAGATCTGATATCCCAGTAATTAATAATAATTTACTTTTAATTTTTAATACTTGAATGAATGAAACCTTTAAATTTTGCAGTTATTATGAACCACTTAGGTGGCCACTTCTTTTGAACCCAATATTATTGGAAGTTTTATTTTTCTAACTTCTTCAAGCAACATTTCTTAACTTATTATCATGAAATTAAAAATGATGTCAATACTTGTAATGACAAAAGCATGCAGATGTCAGCTCTAAGAAAGCTTTATTCAACTGAGAATATAAGGTTCATGTATAGTGTCCCTTTATAGTTCCAGTAAAAAGAAATAGCTATCTCAAAGAGGAGAGTAACAAAACAAGGGGAGACCACTCTTGATTATTCATAACACTACTGTAGTAGTGTACTGTAGTGTAATGTAAAAAGACTTTCAAATTACATTTTTAGGCTCTTTTTAACAGCAGACTTTTAACAGATATTCAAATGGATATTAAGATTATTATTATTATTATCATTATAATAATAACTATGAGATTAGTTACTTTTTTAGTTTTTATACTAAATGGGAATTTAAAAGATTACATTATTAAACAATAAACAACTATTGTTAATATTAGTTAAAGTAATAACCAAAAGACTCACGGAGTATCACCATGACTTGAGAGTTTTTACGCTAATAAGAAAAAATCTAATTGCTTCAGAAAAGTTACTGATTTTCTTCTGCAAAAATATTCATCACTACTTCTCAACCAACAATTTAAAAGAAAATGTGCCAATTTTTATTTTAATAAACACCATAGGGCTTCCGCTTAATGTTGAATTTATATTAACTGTTATTATTTCTATTGTTATATTATTATTATGAATAACATAATGTTTATGTTTTTGAATGATCATTTATTCAGGTCACTAAATTGGGACATCTCAAATGATTTTCTAATTTTTTTTCCTGTTTATCATGAGGTGTACTCAGAGCATTTTATTATTCTTGCCTTTATATATACAGTACCATTAGTGGGCATGTTATTGGTATGGTTTGCTTTTTGTCTATTACCATGAATCTGCTTGCCTCAAGCTACTAAAAATCATACATATACTTCTAATCTACTTTTGGTTAACAAGTCTCCCAAACATAGCACTTGAGACTGGGCCGTAGCCACAGTCATCTACTCACCCAATTCCAGGTAGGTCTTATGACCTGTCAGTTCCGCCAAAATATCAATGTCTTCTCTTAGCATAAGTAGCAATATTGTATCCATTGTTGGCTTGCTTGGCCCGGCAAGCAGCTTACAGCACCTGGTATTACCCAGTGGTCACCCATCAGAGTAATGAGCAGGCTTGACATTGCTCAACTCCAACGATCAGATGAGAACTAGTGTTTCAACGTAATAAGTTCATAAGCCTTAGCCAACAGTTTTCAATAAATCAGTTCCAATCTTTCTCAGCAAGACAAAACAAAAACTATTCTACTAGTTATCATGAAACTTTTGTGTTACAATTACTATTTTTATTATCTTCTCAATAAAATAGTCTCCGATCAAATCACAGTGTGGCCCGAAAGTCTTGTTACCCCCTACTAAAAAGTAATGAGAACAATAGAACAACAAGTAATACAGTAATGCAAAGCACATGTCCTGGATTCAGTTTATTCACTTTCATTGATGCTGTCATGCATCAAGAAGAAAGTCTATATGAACAACCATCATTTCAGTGGCACAATATCATGTTCTGTGTAAACTGTGCTTTCTTGATTGTTACAAAAATTTTCCGAACAGCATCCTTCAATTGAGGAGTATTCTGGTATCGTTCATGTGAAACTCTCTCCTTGATAATACCCCACAGAGCATTGAAATAGGAAATTATATTCTGCAGGGGTGACAATACTTTCGGACCACTCTGTACATTGAAAACCCCAGTTCTTGGTTACTACTTAAATGGTGTTGCCATTTGGGAACACCTGACACTGTAAGCAATCTACTACAACCCAAAATATGTTTCAGCTTTACATAACCCACAAAAGGTTGATAAACTATAAAAAATAAATTAATCAAATCACAATAAAACTTCTTATTATATTAGTTCCACTCAAAACTTCTTATTTTCTAGTCATGTCCCAAAATTTATACAGCTACGGCCACATCACTTTGAATACAATCACCGAAGTTAAGCAACATAAGCCTGTTCAATACCAAGATGGGTGACTACTTGGGAATACCAAGCTTGAATGTACGGCTGGTGTAATAGATGATAGCTCAGAATTGTTAATCAGAGAGTAGTGTTCTAATTCCAGTTGGGTTCATCATATTCACTTATGCACTTATACCCTAGGGAAAGGTATGAATCTCCTTCTTCTCTCTTCAGCTATGGGTTAATTAGTGAGACTTGTATCACTAAATCATTATTATTAATTAACCCATAGCTGGTGGGAGAATAGGTGGATTCATACCTTTCCCAAGGGTATTTGCGCATAATATAATGAACACAACTGGAATTGAAAATCAGCTCTGTGATAAACAATTCCCAGCCCTTAACTATTACACCATCTGTTTACAGAACCTGGTATTCCCAAGCAGTCATCCATCTAGGTAATGACCAGGCTCAACATTGCTTAACTTCAGTGATCGTACAGAAACGTGACATGGCCATAAGCCTTGCCAGAATGAATATGAAGTCTGAGCATTGAAAAAAAAAATAGTCAAATTAATAATGACTGCTTCTTTTCATTTTAGAAATTTGGACAACTTAGATATCATCATTTGTAGAATTATAAACACCAGCAATCTAAATTAGTGATACATATTCAAGAATATTTATTGGATTTATAAATTATTTGATCGTAATTTATAAAAGATTTATTTTTCATGTACATTAGTTACATGAGGCTATCGTCTCCATCCTTGTTACCACATTTCAGCTGTTGTGCCCTCCAGCCCTCATCAAATGATTGTTGATCCTATTAACCCTTTATTTAATCTACAGGATTAGATTGTTCTCATTCTTCTATTCAGGGCCAGGCATATCTTGTCTAGTTCTTATTTAGTGCTATTCAGTTATTGCTCACCATGTTTCCATATAGATTAACACATACCCAGAAGGACAATCACCTGGCACAACAGCCGAAGCATTAGGATAACAACAACAAAGATGGGGACAATGGTCCACATCTAAATAATAACACCTCATCCTGGAAATTCAGACAGATTTATTTTTTATATTTATTTTTTTCTTCTCTCTGATAATAAACTGAATAAATATTTTAATGTCAAATAATAACTTCAGCACACACACACCCCCCATGTATATATATATATATATATATATATATATATATATATATATATATATATATATAAAAAGTTAGAGATCAAATGCAGATCAAATATGGATCAGAATCTGACAGGATGATAAGATAAAGAACAAATTGCAAACATATATCAATCTACCAAATGTATATCCAGACTGATATATATTTTCCATCTTTATCTTATATATATATATATATATATATATATATATATATATATATATAATAGTTGCAACTTCTTGGCAAAAGGTCATCTCTTCAATTTTGGATTGAGTGGCAGTAAGCACATAACTGACTCTAAAGGCCCGCTTCCCTTCTGAAAACCTTCCTGCATATATGACAGTTGAAAGATTTGTGTACAGTCTTATCTGGTTCTTATGCACTCATGATGCTCTTCAGACCTGCTGCTGACCCACATACTTTGTCACAAAACTAGCATAAACCTTTTGTAGGTTATTGTGGTTTGATGTCCCCATAGTCTGCTTGAGCTTGCTTAGCGTCATGAGATCTTAGATGACTAGCAAGACCCACTTTGGATAAAGAAAACCTACTACACATGTTACATGTCTGTTAACAGCTGGAGATTTCCTGCTTTCTAAGTGCCCATTTCAAGATTGCACGATCAACTATCTTTTCCTTGAATACCTTACAACCACTGCTTACTATTTTCTTCCACATAGAACATACATAAATATATGCTTACATACATAGCAACTTAAATATCAAAACTATATGGATTGGTTTATAAAAATTGACCATGTTGGTAACTTGGATCTGAAGCTAAAAACAACAATCAAATGCTTAAGCAAGTCTTTCACACTTTACACCCAACTTAGGCAGTAAAAAGTAAAATCTAATGTTACTCCCCACCAAATAGTTTTAAAAATATATATGTGTTGAATAAGCTGATATGTAAATATATATATATATATATATATATATATATATATATATATATACATTATCTCTACAAATTCAAACTAGAAGAGTAATTTAATCACAAGACTCTCAATTGGTGAACAATGCATTCATATATGTACTTGGAAAATAGCCACTATCATAGAAGTAACACACACACACACACACATATATATATATATATATATATATATATATATATATATATATATATATATATATATAATCTACCAACAAATATGCTTAAGAGATATCTGTACATTCAAAATTTAGAGTTAAGAAAATTTCAGCATAAGATTAACGTTTAAGAAAACATTCAAGTAAGAAATGCAAATAATTTGGTCATTGCAAGTTAATGAATGTTTATAAATCTTTTGTTTTGCAAGATTTTACAAGCACTGCCATATAAAGCAAAACATATATCCTGTTGGGTTGAATAAATTTCATACAATCTTCCAAAGACCACAATTAATGCTGAAAATTTTTTCTTTCATTTTTATCCTTCATGTTTACCTTCCCCTTCTGTATTCTAAAAAGCTGATATTTCAATAATCTGAATTTTCTTTTAATTGCGATTATTGTTTGAATGTATGTGTATGCATGTCTCTTTGACTTGTGATTTGCTTGCATTTGTTAAAGCAATTAAGAATAAAAAATAAAATAAAATGTTATATATAAAAATACTGCTTCATTTTATAAAACAGAGGATGTTATGACTCTTTTGGTAAAGATGTCAATCATAAAATGCTATGTCTTGATTTGATTTCAGCAACAAGTTGTATTCATTTTTCACATACCCCATTCCTATTGTTGTCAGTCTTGTATTTATAATTGACAATATCAAAATAAACATTTATGTATAGGAGCAATGCCATAGCACATCTGGTGAAGATATTTTGTTTTTAGCATTTTTCTAACAATCAACTGTCAAGCCTGATAGTAGGCTTTACACATACATCAAGTCTTTCACAGTCCATACCTGCTACTGTCAGTCTTTTAAACATCAGTTTTTGCAAAATCATAAAAGCCTTTTTAAAAGGTATAGGAGTGTATGTGGTGGCTCATCTGGTATACATGTTGATTCTTAGGCTTCTTGCCAACTGCTGGCATTCTTGTATCCATATTTTGTATCACACAAATGTGGTATAAATGTTTATTTTCATTGGGTTTTATGTTTTGCTTTGTTTTGTTTTGTTGATTGGTTTGCTTTCTTTTACTTTTTTTATTGGATAATCAATTTCACTGATTATTGGCTTTTTTCACATTGAAATCTACTGTGCTAAAAAAATAATTTCATTGTTTTGTGGAAGCCATCTTGTTGCAAACATTCAAAGAACAAAAACAGGGGCTTCTGGGATTCAACCAATATATTTAATCACCAATATTATTTACTTACTTTTTTTTTTCCTCTTTTTTCATTTTCTCATTCCCAAAAATTGATATCTCTTTATATATACATATATTTAAAAGTTATTCTATGAGCTTATATTTTCAGCCCTCAAAATAAATGTTACTTATATTGTAAAGCTTTCAATAAAAAAAAATGTCATTTTCCCGTTAAAATGGGAGGAAAAAATATTTGAATGTATTTCTATAAGAGTTGGAGTATCTAATAAAATAATTTGTTTTAATTGCATAATTAAAATATATATATATATATATATATATATATATATATATATATATATATATATATATATAACAGCTTTTGATTTTACCTTTATTTTCTCACTTTTCAACAAATATTGTACAACTTCTATTTTTCTTTGTCTTATTATACAAACAATGGAATTTTATGCAAAAAAAATAATAATAATAATAATATACTCATTTGGTAAGATGATTATTAAGCATGCCCACTCAAACTGAAATGAACTCTAAGCACATCTTACATTTCTTCATCAGCAACTTTCAATTTTATTTGGGTAATTTTGTGCAAGTTTTGTTGCTGTATGATATTATCAAATAATTGTACCCATTTCATCAAAGTTGCCAAAAGCTGTGTTTGTTTTGTGTAAAACTAAATAAAATATGTTACAGTAGAGTTGCTAGGATGCAGGATGCAAATTTATCTCATGAGACTGCTTCTAAAAAAAATGAAAATAATAATAAAGAAAGAAAACTTTCTGTAAATGGTATTTCATTTTGTCACTTTGTCTTTTCATTGTATCTTGTAGTTGTGTTACTCAGTAAAGAAAAAAAAATTATTTGCAAAATTTTGTCTTCTTATTTCACTTTTCTTTCTTTTTTTTTTTAGAATTTCAAAGTTTTCCTTCAATTTTTTTAAATTAGTTTGTTTCATAATATTGCAAAAATAAAAAGTTCAAAGTTTATACTTATATAAATGATAAAATAAAAGTTAAATATTTACATTTGGATATACGTTTTGAGTGAAATTCGTAACCAGAGTTACCGATCCACCTCTTTTTCAGTGCTTTTTTAGTTCTTTTTATATGGGAAATAATAAATTTTAATTAAAATTAAAAATATATTTAATTTCATTTTCGCTACTTTTTATAGTTACCAATGAACAAAGGGAGATAACTTTCTTTCTATACTGGAAAATTTAGTTTTTTTGTTCTCTCCGAATGCTAATAAATTAAATTTGTATGTTCTTGATTTTAAAATAAATTGATTTTTTTTCGATTTGTTCCTTCAATGGCTTTCTTGACAGAAGTTGAATACAAACAATAGTTTTTAAAGTAAGATTAAAGTTTTGGCCTATATTTATTTTTAAAATGCCGTCTGAAAAAGCAAATTTAGATTTTTTCAACAATGTTAAAAATCAAAGCAAAATGAAGTGAATTGATCCGTAACTCAAAAAATATTAATGCAGATCTTTAGACCTAAGTATCATACCTAATTTTATTAATAAATTTATTTAGCTTTTTTTAAAATACTCTATTTTTCTAGATTTAGCTAAATAATCTGTTTTACAATTGGTAACTCTGTTCATAACATTCTAACTTTTAGTTCATTGGCCCCACACACAAATGTCTCTTGAAAAAATAGAAAACATTTATATACTCATAAAACTGTTATATGTCACATATGGTTACAAGAGTAACAGACAAAAACAATAAAGTATTGCCAGTCAGATAGAAAGAAAAGGAGACAATATATCTCTATCTATAAAAGGCAGGATGTGTGTGTGTGTGTGTGTGTGTGTGTGTGTGTGTGTGTGTGTGACGAATGCACGGCCGCAATTTTTGACAGATTTGCATGCACATGCTATAAGTTAGTGGAAACAATCGATTTTTTCATGCTTCTACGGCAGTTTTCATGTAGTTTGCGGCCATTATGTACTGGCCAGAGTGAGAGCCAATAGCTGGCTGCCACGAATAGGCAGGAAGATTCTATTGGCCAGCATGAGAGCAATCAGCTGACTGACATGAATGTTAACTAGCATGCAAAAAAAAATCGATAGCTGCATTCATCACAAGTGGGAAAAATTTAAACCTGCATGGCACTTTACTCCAATTGGCTCATTCGCTTGCTTAAACTCAACGTTGATTCTGATTCCACAGAACTGGGTTGGGTGTGAAAAAGTATTTGTTGTTAACATTCTTTTATCATTCGGTTTTTCCAGTTACAAGTCCTTTTTTTAAAGTTGATCATTTTGTGTTCATTTTGTTTAGTTCTTTTTTCGTAACAGATTTAATGTTTAGTATAGAGCTTAGAAAAAAATCGCATTGTGAGCTAACCAAGAAGTAAGGCATGTAGCAACATCAGCATGGCAAAGGGCACTCCTTTAAAGGCAAGGAAAGGCAAAGATATTTTAAGTCAAGTGATAGCGATTGCTGTATGAGTCGTACGATTTTTGACTCAAGCACAGGCAAGGCCGGGCTATTTTGCTAGCGTTAAAATAAAATTATCAGCATTACTAATAGATCAAGGCAGAATGTCTCTTTTGTGGGCAAATGAAGTGACCTGGAATATGGGAGAGCTGGTTGTGTACAGGCCTGGTATTGAAGCTTGTGTGCTGGGTTGGCTGACTGGGAGGCCACTGCTGAACTCTGTGACTGCATGCCAACAGTTTTGAGTGTTGCTGAGATCCTTTTAAGCAGTCAGGGTGGATACATAACTTTGCATTCAGGATTGATTCCGACTTTTATATTTTATTTTATATTTTTGGGAATTTGTTCTGTGAGTTAGATAGTTAGATGCAATGTTCAAGATATGGAATACCTGACATTATGGTATCAGACAATTCCTATTTTCCCTGTGCAAAGAGTGACTTTTTCTATTTTTAATTTTGTTTTTCTACCATTCACATCTTGCTGGCAGGTTTTGATGTGCAGTGAATCAGAAAGAGATATAATTTGAATCAGAGTATAACAAAAGCAAATGTAAAAAATTGAAATTTAATAATACAATCCAATCAGAAAGGATCTAAGCACAAAGTAGAAAAAGATTATTTTGCTAATTTTACTGCCTTTATACTTTTCAATTCTCTTATATCCACAATTACCAAATCTTTACCTAAAAAATTTTACATAAAAATCTTTAGAACGGAAAATAATGATATCACCAAATGCTGACGTTCCACACTACATTAAACAAAAAACTTGGAAGGAAACTTCCATCAACATTAACATTATTTGATTCATTCATTCATTTTTCTATGTTTTATCAACTCTTTGCAGATTATTTAAAGCCAGAAAATATTTTTATTTTACAAGAGTTTTTTCTTAGATAATAATAGTGTAGGGATACAAGTCTTACTAATTAACCTATAGTGTGGGGGAGAAGAGGAGGATACATTCCTTTCTCACATAAGTGAATATACTGAACCTAACTGGAATTGGAACTAGGCTCTTCGATTTCCAATTCTGAGCCATTATCCATTACACCACCCAAGCATCTAAGCTTACAGCACCTGGTATTCCCAAGCAGTCACCCATCATGATATAGACCAGGCTTCACATTGCTTAACTTCAGTTATCATACAGGGACCTGTGTTTCAATGTGATATGACCATAAGCTTAAGCTGTATCATGAGACACTGCCTGAAAAGTCTAAGGAACTTCAATAACACATGTCAACTGCATACACATTTTTGTCACCACTTTTTATAAACCAGTGTATTGACAGAAGGCATAGAATTTGTGAGATGATGATTTATCATTACTTATATGCAGGCTATTGTCCTCATCTTTGTTGTTGTTGTTATCACATTTTGAAAGTAGTGCCCTCCAGTCTTTATCAGGTGGTATGTCAATTCAGGTATATTTTGAACTGAATCCTTTATTTAATTTAATCTAGTAGAAAACTCTGCCAAATAAAGTCTAACACAGTGAAGAACATGACCAAGAACTGTGTGTACCTTACAGTTGTGGCAAAGAATATAAAGGTGAAACAAGCTACTCTGTAAATGCAAGGCTGAAGGAACATAGAAAAGCTGTAGTGAGACGTGAGACAATGAAATTAGGCATGGCTGATCATGTATAGAGTGGAAAGGGTAGTCATCAACCCCTATGGAATGAAGTGAAAATACTGGACTGGAGAGTTAAACACCTGAAAGAATCAGTGCATATGCTAGTCTATGATAACCTCCTTAGTAGGCCTAGCATAGAAACAATTAGAATATGGGAGCCAGTAAAAAAATAAAAGAAAGAAAAATGACAGCAAGTTTTCAATAGCATCAGCTGTAACAAAAGGGAAAAGCTTTAGTGAGTGCAGTGAAACATAAGCAGTAGCAGTACTCATCAGCAAGTAAGGTTAGGTTTAAGACTCCAAGTTCTCCACAGAGAATTGTCTCATGGGACAATAGCCTGTTTCTTTATAAATTTGGTGATATAGTAATTATAATTTCAACAATCCCTGGGCCAAGCAGTGTGTACTAAATAAAATATGGCTGATCATACTCTCTTTAACTACAGTATTCCTAATTCTAGGCTATTTTGAATAAAGACAACATTACAACAGTGGCAACAAGGATGAGAACTCTTCTAAAGATATGGAATACCCGACACTATGGTATCAGACACTATAGAACTCAGTTAAAATAGGACGAGCAATAAGTGATTAGTATTAAAAATAAGAACTAGACGAGTTATCTCCCCTAGACATGGGCAGTGGAAGGAGAACAGTCTACCGCCATAGATTAAATAAAGAGTTCAATTTGAAGTCCCCTGTAGGTTACTTAGATCAAAATATACCTAATGAAAGCCAGAGGGCACAACAGCTGAAATGCTGTGATAACAACAACAAATATGAAAACAATAGTCTGCATGTAAATAAGGCATGGAATTACTTTGAAGGTGATGGGAAAAACTAATTTTTAAGTAATTTCTTTTTTCAGTGGATAATTTCCTTAGCTTTTGAGTAACACCCCAAAGAGGCATTACCAGAATACAAGGGTGTTCATAATACTTTGTATTTTAAGGGAAAATCGTCCCTCATGTTTTAAATCAGAAAATCTATTTATTTGACGGCCATTTACTATTTTGTTATTGTTGTTTAGGAAATTTTATTAAATTTTTAGTGTTAGGGTTTTATTCAAGCATGATATTAATTTAATAAACTGTTTAAAGTAGGACTCAGCATACTTCCTGTTTTCCCCTACTGCTGTGACAATAGACTATTCCTACTTATAAATATGGCAAGTAGCCACATTAAAGTAGGATTTGACTAATAGTTGATTTACTCAAGTTTTTCCATAGTATGAGTATTTCTTAAATTTCTTCTTTGTTTTCCCGACATCATCTTCTGTTCTTTTGATGCTCTCTCGAACTACACCCTTCCTAATTCTCAGCTATTTTGAACAAAGACAACATTACAATAGTGGCAACAAGGATGAGAAATCTTCTCAAGATATAGAATACCTGACATTATGGTATCAGACAATTCCTAATTTTTGGCTATTTTACAATTTTACAGCATAAGCTGACGATAATTCAATTGTTTTATTAAAAAGTAAAAAGTAAAGCTAGGCTTTCTCTACTGCTTTCTTAAATGTGCTCAGTAAACGGTAGTGATGCTAATCTATTTCTTCTTTTCAATCTGAGAAATGCTTTTATCCCTAAAATTACAAAAAAAAATGAAGAATTTGGTTATTTCTTAGATGGGTAACCACAATAGGATAACCAAAAAGAAAATATCAATTTCTGTTTAGGTTTTTATTTTGTTGGAATTCCCTCCATAGAACAATTTCACCTCCTTTCTATCTGAATTTCTGCTATGAAGAATTATTGGTAAACTTCAAAAATATGTAGCTGCAAAAAATGGTCTGTCAAAATGGCAGTTTTTCTCTTGACACTGCAATTACTGGATATCCCCTCAACAATTTTTATTGTTTTGAAAAGTTTAATTTTAATTTTAATAAAACACAAACATATCTAACTGAACTTATGCATTCACTTTTTCTTGAGAACTGACAGCATTAAGCATTTTTCTTGTAAATAAATAATCTAATAAATAAATATTATCTAACATTTTTGTTGCCAATTCTCAATAAAAAAAAAAGATAAATCCAGATGCTTTCAACCTATTTTAGTAAATGTGGTGAGAATGAATGAAAGAAATGTCTGGCAAATGTATTTTTTCGAAATTTATAATTACTGTTACTTGTCATTATATGTTTACTTAAATTTTCCTGTTCTCTTATTCACAGATATCTTTATAAATTTAGGAATAAGAAATTGTTTTCATAGTTATTTCATAATAAATTTGGTAAATAGTAAACAGAGTTGGTTCACATATTTTTTATAAACTTGTAAATATAAAATTATTCTTGTAAATAAACAAGCTAATAAATAAATAGAGTTTAATTCTTTTGTTGTCAATGCTCAAGAATAAAAAAGAATGCATAAATTATGTTTGGGTTTTATTAAAATTCTAAAAAAAATTCTTTAAAGCAATAAATTTGCTGAGGGAGTAAAAACTGCTCTTTTGACTCACCATTTTTTTGCAGATATGTTTGTTAAAATTTGCTAAATTATCATTTATTATACACTAATTTTTTGGGACTAATGTTTCCATTTAAGTTTTAATAGTCATTTTGGTTGTTGTACTCTTCGGCTTTCTTCAGGTATCTATCATATCCTGTAATTCTCTTGTAATTTTGAACTGTACCTATGTTTCTTTTTTGTTTTTTGCTTTTTTTAATTCATGAGGTTAGATTGTTCTCATGCCGCAGTCTATTCTAGGGGAGATAACTCGTAGTAGTTCATAATTCGTCCTTTTGCTTGATGCCACGGTTGCTTATCTCACTGATCTCATTGAATCAGAATAGACAAAGTTTCACCACTTAATCCAGGAATTGGACTCATAACTACACACTTATTTAATGTTTTTATCTACTTGACCCTTTCTCCTTAGAACAGTCTACCATCTGAGTATTTACAGAACAACTTGACTGCCTAAATAAGTGGTTCTCAAACTTTTTTTCCTCTGTTCCATATTATCAGAAAACTTGCTTGCACCTCACCAAATTTTATTCGATAAAAAATACATTTAAAAACAGTATTTATCATTATTATTATTTTTTTTTATTATTAGTATTTATCATTATTATTCAGTGTTTTATTTGAAAGTATTCTAAAGATTTTTAGTGGCACTGGTCTTTATGACACATAGTATCATTACTTTTTATTATCTTATATGCATCATGTCTCTTCAGGACGTGGACAATCATGGCTCTTCACAAGTTCCTATCATTTGCAGTTTTTTTAGGAAATTCGATCATCCTTGTTTTTTTTATTTAAAAATCTGAATGTTGGAATTTCAAACAATAATAAAATAAAAATAAAGAAAACATCAGTATGCCAGTTTATATTTACATGAATTCAAAAGCATTAAGAAGTATTAAAAAATAGTCTTTAGTCGAGTTAAAGTCTTTGCATAGTTGGTGCACAGAAAAAAAGTGTGGTTTAGAAAAGACTTTTATCATCAGCAAAGATTTACTGACCGCCTTTGTTGCTGAAATAATCTGTTTGATGTCACTGACATACGTTTCTTTTAGCACATGCTGTGGGGAAAGAAAAAACTGTATTCTCTTCTGTTTGACTTGAAAACAGCTGCATCTCAGCTCTGCTACTGAAAGTTTGTGGGGTTTTATAAGAAATTTTCCCCAAAAGTAAGCTTGAGGGTTTTACTTTTAGTTTTCTCTGATTGGCCAAATATTTCAAATGGTGATGTTGATTTCTAACCAATAGACACTTTGATTTAAATAGTTTGGATTCAATTGTGGAATCTTTCTGTCATGTTTGTAATATTGTCAGTTATTGGGTAGAAAATAGTTTGGCCATGTTTTAATATTGTGTGTATGTAATTATATTGGAAATAAGGTTTTATTTGCTATACTCTTAGTATGGTTTATCTTACTCTTTGTTCTGCTCAATCATTTACATAAGCTCATTAGGCAAGTTATTCAATGCTTTCCTCTGTTCCTCTTATTTTCTTTTTTTCAATTATTTCACCCCAAGCAAGGCAATAAAGTCACTAAGATACCAGGAGGGATTCCTGAGTGTGAAAGCATATGAAATAAAGAAAAATATTATTAAGGAGAGCAAACAATAAAAGAACAGGAATTAAGAAGACAGAAGATAACAATTGACATTGCATTTAAATTTTTAAAGTTCAAATTTTGCTGGAAAGCAAGAGGCCAGAAGAGAGCTCCAAAAGTGAGAAGAAACTGTTAGCATAGAACTTATGGTTACATATAGCAATTTCAACTGTAAAATGATGAGACCTAGCTGCCAATCTAGTACTGCGCTTAAATTTGTAAAATCTAGGTACCAAAGAGAAAAGCTTGTTAGAATAATTAGCATAAAAATATTTAGCTATGTTATCGTAGTGAGAAAGTGACTGACAATTCATTCACTTTCCCACTGCCTTCAACATGTCCTGTGAGTGATAAATTTTCCAAAACCCTCTTTCCTCATTATATGTCCTGGAAATTACAGCTGTCTCTTTCTGATTCTAAGTATAAGCATTCTTTTTGTTTCCATTTTTGACTAGAGATTTAAAATAACATGAATAAAACAAAACTGCTTTATTTTCCAGTGGCAGAGACACTTTTTTAGCCTTAAAGACTCATCCCAATTTTAATTTGTAAAATTTTGAAATAGAAAAAATAAACATAAAATTAGGTACAATAAAAAAGTGACCTTTGGCCTATAGAATTCAGAGTAAATTTTCAAGATTTATCTTAGAAAAATATAACAACTTCAATACCAGAAATTAATACAGGAAGATCGAAATTAGCTTATATTTCAGTACTTATTTACATAGATAGCTAAAGACTGGATGTAAAAATATATTTTTTTAAAAATGTGTATCTTGTCTTAGCAAAATGTTAAAAAAAATGAAAAAACATTTTTAAAATTATATTTTTAAGATTTGATAGACATTTAAGTGAAAGATGCAACATGATGACCCTTTTCATTTCAGCATACCAATTCTTACCGTCTCATCAAAGTTAAGCAACTTCTTTTCTATATGTAAAGAATAGTGCTTGGGATAGCAAATTTCAGTTGATCTCTGAAAGAAAAAAAAAACGAAGAAAAAAGAAAATACATTGTTTCAGTGGAGAGCAAAATCACACCAAAACCATGACTTTTTCTGATTCAAGCGAGACTACTCCGGAATAAGAAATAATTAAAGGGAGGTAACTTAGTTCTCTGCAAAAATGTAACATGAATGTTGTTTCGGGAGTATGCTGGTCATGTATTTAAGTGGAAAACACGTGTCTCCTGGTATATTTATCCCACAACAAAAATGAAGGACTCAGGATATAAGTTCGGTTAATAAATGAACAAAGTAACTGCAAAACAATATAAACAAATGACATGTATTATTAACAAAACAAGGGTATATAGACAATGTTGCGTGTGTCAAAGTAATAAATATTTTTTTAAGCATTTCACCCCAAGCACGCACGGGGTTATAAAGAGTGAAAGTAAGAGTAAAGTGGGATGTTTGAAGAAAGGATAAAGAGAAGAACAGAGATCAAGATCAGAACATCAGAAGATGTCGATTGACATTACATTTAAATTTTTGAAGATTATAGTTATCAGGGAAGCAAGTCAGAGGAAGGGAATTCCACTGTCGGGGAGTGCCAGAGGAAAAGCTGTTGGAGTAGTAGAGATGGTTACATTTAACTGTTGCGACAATAAAAGGGTTGGACCTAGTAGCACGCTTAAATTCATGCAGCTGGGATACTAGTGAAAATAGCTGGTCAGAGCAATTGCCATGAACAACATACTTGTAGAAAAGACAGAGGGAAGCTACATTACGTTGGTGAGAAAGTGACTGGAGTCGAGATGCCAGGTCAAGGCCGATCACATTGCATTTAAATTTAATTAATTTAAATGTAATGTCAATCGACATCTTTGGATTTTGCCGAGAACCTCGAGATGAACAGCGAGAGCACCAGACCACACATGGCAACAGTATTCAATGCAAGGACGAATGGTAGATTTGAAGGATGGACTCGGACGAGAAAAACTTTCTGGCGCGACAAAGAAAACCAACTTTCCTTGTGGTAGATGTAGCTATTGATTCAATATAGTTGTTCTACCTCAAGTCATTGGAAAACGTGAGACCAAGAAGGCGTAGAGAGAGACCAGCGTGAAGTTGAGCATCAGCCATGTTGATAGGAGGCAGAGAGGTTCCTCTATGGTGGATAAATGAGAGCAGTTTCGTTTTGGAGGCATTAAAATTTACAAGCCTCAGTCAACCACAGATTGGAGGTCTTTTCTCCAACTTTGTCAGCAATACCAGATTTACTATTGAAATTGACTTACTAAATAGTAGTGTCGTCTGCGTAGATGCCTACTTAAGAACTGATAACATCAGGAAGATTGTTGATGAAGATCAGAAACAGTGTAGGACCTAGGATGGAGACTTGGGGAACACCAGCGTTCGTATAAAATGAACTAGAGAACCCGTTTAGGACGACCTTCATTTCAATGGGAATGATTGGATTAAATCAAATAAATGTCCTGTAATACCGTATCCCTAAAGTTTACGTAGAAGGCCGGCGTGCTAAACCCTATCAAACGACTTCGAGATATCAACAGCCACAGTTCGAGCTTCGCCGTTATTATCCAGCTTGTTATACAAATTCAGTTATGACCATAAGCACATCAGCGGTAGACCGGGGGGGGGAGGAAAACATTTAAACAAGTGAATTGTTTGAGTGCGTGAAGTTGTGTAGAGGTAAATCCTAAAAAGGTGTTACATGGAAGAAAGTGAAAGGAAAGGTCAGGGCCGGCACGTCTTACCTCTGAAACCCCCGATTGGGGGTGGGTGCATTTTTTGGGCCCTGTTGTGACCTCTGCCATTTTTTTCAGCACTGTTTTATGGCCATGAGCCATTTTTTAAAAATACTTTTGAACTGACGTTACATTGTCAGTCATCAACTAAGAATATACATCGTGTATCTACATGGCCGGTGCAGTGCGTACTACGCAGGAACCCCCGACGAGGTTGGAGTCCCAAAAAGGGCTAGTTTCAGCAACGTTAATTTGTTGTTGTTGTTTTTGTTTTTTTTTGTACTTTTTACTGATTTTATACTTAAGATGTATTATCATTCATCAACTATAATAATCGACAGAGTCAGTACTTACCTCCCCGAACCTCTCAACCACGTGGGGTCCCATGCCTAATGTGAGGTGAGGTCAGGAGTGCTAATTTCAGTAGCGCTTATTATTTAAATAGTAATTTTCTTTCTGAACAGTTCTTTTACGGTAATATATCTCGGCAAAATCTTTTTTTTATTCTGAGATCATCCACTAAGGAGGATTTCTGGTTTTATGTTTTTGTTTTGTTTTTTGTTTTTTACTAATAGTAAAACTAACCAGAAATCCACGACTAGTAATTAAAATAAAATTTCTAGCCCCTAATTTTCACATTTCTAGAAAGATAAAACCGAGAAAATGATCGCTTAAAAATAAACAGATGAAAAAATTTCCCGAACTGAAATACTGTTTCTAAAACAAATTTGTAATCCTGTTTGTGCTGTGTTGCAATCTTTGTAAAACTTCTTCTTTTATTTATTTATTTATTTTTTTTTTTTTCTCAGCGGAGATGCGTCGGTGATTAATTTTTATGTAAATGTAAAAATTTTCGACTTAAACATTTTTTTCGAGTCAAATTTAGTCATGAAATTATTGATGATTATTACAAAAAGGATAACATTTTCTTTGATTTTTTTTAAAATAAAGAAGTTATTCATTATAAAAGTAAATAATTAATGAATATGTACTGAAATTTTCATTAAATTGGAAAATTCCCTGATTTTTGTTAATTTTTAAAAAGCGCCGCCCTTCCCCCCAATATTCCTTCAATGATTTGTGGCCACCAAATTTGAAATTTTGAAATCGACAAAGCGGGTGATTCCGTATCAAAGTTTCGAGTGGGGTTCGGAACCCTAGCGTTCAACTTACATCTTACCATCCCTGGGTGAAATAGGAGAAAAAGGATGACAGAGAATATCCTGCCTATTCATAGGCTTAGGGAGCGTCCCCTAGCGGCGGTTTTAGGAAGGTAAGTGAGGTAACTTCACAATGTAGTAAAAAATAAAATGATACGTAATATTTATTCTTCCTCTTACTAAAAAATATGTAGTTTAAATCTAGAGTTGAGATCAGTTTTTATTCTTCTATTTAGAAGCACATTGACAACGAAGAAAAGATAATGGTGAAAATCCGTTTTTCTATAATGACGAATATCAATCACAAAGAATGAATATTATATTGCTGTAAGGTTAATATTCTTATATAAGAAAAAATATTTGTAGTGATAGCAACAAATAAATCACTAAATAATCTCTAACTTTTAGTACAAGTATGGTGATTTTCTAAGCGTAGCTTAGATATGGCCGAAGGTATGGGGCACCCAGTGAGGATCGAACTCACTACTCAGTCGTAACTGTTCTAGCGAGACCAGCTTGCTAATCATTACACCATGTCGATGTTCCCCTTAGTACTATTAAGTAAGAGCATGAAAACACAATAATAAATAATTAATAATAAAAGAAAATTAAAAGTTAAATAATAAAATTACTTTAAAATATAGATAATGATAATTAACAATAAATAAAGAAACGGGTAGATTATAAAAAAGATCGTTAAATTAATATGAAAATTCCCATCATGCACCGGAACAGGCATTTTCTCTCTTTTCATCTTCGATAGCCAAACAAAGCAGATGTCTGTGGGCAGCCCTCCGATAAGACCTTTGGCGCAACAATAGCTCATGTCGCCCCGAAACAGATAAGCAAAAAACATTTTATCTCTGGATACGTATATATATTTTAAAATATACAATATTTTCTCTTAAATGTATAAGAAAACCTTTTATTGTTTTTGTTTACGCTTATTGAGTTGTATCACATATGATTTATTTGTATGTTATATATTTCCGTTGTGGAACTGATAATGTATTTTAACCCCCAAATAAGATTACATATATACAGTGTGTCCCATAATGATGGAACATTTTAAATGCGAGTGTCTTTGATTATAAAAATTACACAGATTACCAAATATATTTATTACATAACGAATATCTAGTCATCCCTCAATTAATGTGTATTCGATTAATCCATTTTCAATTATTATATACCCAAAATTCGATTAATGCATACGTAATACTCGATTAACGCGGTAAAACATTCTTCAGTTTGACCATGGTAATTGAAAATTGATTTTTTTATATTTACCGATATACAAATTAGTCACATTAATCAAGGGATTCCTGTAGAAAAGTTCATACTTATTATCTAAGATTTGAATATTATATCCCTGAGATGTTCACCACCACGAAGAGTACATGCACTTATGTAATTTCTTTTGAAGTGCAAGACATTATAGAGGATCCACCGTCAGCAAAATAGATATCAGATACACGTAGGAAATAGAAAAATCTTAAATAAAACGTTGAATTCTTGATCAGTAATCTACTAAATATATTAAATATATTTAGTATTCTATGTCATTTTTATAATCCAAGATACTTGCATTTAAAATGGGAAACCTCTAAATGGGAAAAGAGATATCAGATACACGTAGGAAATAGAAAAATCTTAAATAATACGTTGAATTCTTGATCAGTAATCTACTAAATATATTAAATATATTTAGTATTCTATGTCATTTTTATAATCCAAAATACTTGCATTTAAAATGGGAAACCTCGAAATGGGAAAAGAGATATCACATACACGTAGGAAATAGAAAAATCTTAAATAATACGTTGAATTCTTGATCAGTAATCTACTAAATATATTAAATATATTTAGTATTCTATGTCATTTTTATAATCCAAGATACTTGCATTTAAAATGGGAAACCGTGTATATATATAAATAAAAAGAAGTACATACGGACAAGGCCAACACATCATCAGAACAACACCCACAACATATTAATAAAGCGAACAAAAAAAGGATTCTTATTCAATGTGAAATGGAAACAGAAAGAAATTGTTTATTTACAATAACTAATGTGAAAAGGAAAATGGGTGAACAAAATATTCTTTTAAGCGCCTAAAGAAATTAAGTTTGCTGGAGAAAATGTTTCTAAGAAGGTGGAGACTTACAATAGTAGATAAAGTTATAAAAATGATTGAAAGAGACTGTAAAATGTCTATGCAATTTAAAGGTTGTTGTGTTGTATGATAGGTGGTGTGACCAAGTAAATGGTTAAGTAATAGCAAAAATCAGGTTTGCAGAGATATCGTATATTAAACAGTAAGTAAACCAGAAGAGTACTACACGACTAGTGACTACACGACTAGTGAGAGTGTATCGAATGAACCAGGGTTCAATCCATTCACTGCTCCCCGAAGCCTTCTGTCCTACTAATCTTATAGTAGGCGCAAGAGTCTAACATACACTTTTTAGAGGGGGGACACCACAACAATAGGTGTATTCATTTCATATGTAAACAATTAAAGAATCAAACACAATCTTTTTTGGTTTCTACTACGGAACATTTATTCTTATATATATATATATATATATATATATATATATATATATATATATATATATATATATATATATATATCACTGACCTGAGATGGGACAATTACATTGAATCAATTGCTTCATCGCAAAGAAAGTTGGTTCTCTTTGTCGCGCCAGAAAGTTTTTCTCGTCCGAGTCCATCCTTCAAATCTATAAATCAACCATTCGCCCTTGGATGGAATACTGCTGCCATATATGGTCTGGTGCCCCCGCTGTTCGCCTTAAGGTCCTCGACAAGATCCAGAGAAGGATAAGCAATGTGATTGGTCCTGATCTGGCATCCCGTCTACATTCGCTCTCTCACAGAGGTGCCGTCGCCTCCCTCTGTCTTTTCTACAAATACTTTCATAGTAACTGCTCCGACAAGCTACTTTCGCTAGTTCCCAGACTGCATGACTTTAATCGTGCTACTAGGCTGGCATCACGGTCCCACCCTTTCACTGTCGAAACGGTTAAATGTGGCCGTCTCTTCTACTCCAATAGCTTCATGTCTCGCACCCCACCCCCGGTCTGTGGAATTCCCTTCCTATTACTTGTTTCCCTGATAGCTATAATCTCCAACTCTTCAAATGTAATGTCAATCGACATCTCCAGATACCCTTCTTCCTCCTTTCCTCCATCATGCCTCTTTACTCTCGCCCCATTCTGTAAACCCTTGCGTATATATATATATATATATATATATATATATATATATATATATATAAATTGTAGGGAAACATATATATATATATATATATATATATATATATATATATATATATATATATTTATTTATATATATGTAAACTGTAGTTTTCAATATCTGTTGGGCATGTCCGTTTTCTTTTACTGGTTCAGAAGTTATGGTAAGTATGAACAAACATCGTTATAGTGCTCGAGCTTAAGTCAGCATTGCGCTGATTTGGAACGGTCAAAGAAAATGTTCATTTACTTCGTAGGTGGAAGTGCGAATACTATGCATTGGAGAGTGGGATGAGGTTTTAGTTGAGACTAGCAGTAGAGCCCGGCGTTGCCCGGGGATGTAACAGTAAGAGATAGATCAAGTATCGACCATTATAAAGACTGAAAAATAAAATTGACAAAGATTATTGTTTAAGGTTGACGGACACGCATGTCTTAATTAGTTTTTTTTTTTTTTTTTTTTTTTTACGAATTGGTCAAACCCAAACTCAAACAAAAACATTGTTTTCAATCGTTATGAGTCTACCGATTGAATAGAATTTTATTATAAACAATTGTCTTGTAAATGGAATTTTTAAAGCATTCTGAATGTAAAAATAAAGAAAAAATGTGCAAGACAATAAGAAACACTACCTGCCAAAAAAAAAAGTGAAGTTTTGTTGAAATCGGTTGAAAAATGTAGGAAATCCTATCCAATATATAAACGAACAGACAAACACACACAACCTGAGTTTTATAAATAGTTGTGATACTACATCTTGGAGCAAGGAGAAAGAAGACGATTAAGGAAAATGTTAAACAGAAATGTTAAACACCAAAAATTGTTTGCGGGTCAAATATACCAGGAGCATAAAAATATTATCAGCGTTGAAGCCCGCAGCAGTGGAGATGTACAGTAGGGGCTACGACCAGAAATAATCGTTTTTGTTTTTTTTGTTTTTTTTTTTTTTTGTGGGGTGGGGAAGTCATATTACCATAGTAGTGATTAAAACGAAATATCAGTAGCTACTGAGTGGTCCCAGTTACCAAGAAGACGGTGTTGGGAAGCTCAGCAAGAGCGAGGAGTGGAGGTAATAACTAAATCAAGTAGAGAAGCCTGTTGCTCGCTTTTGCTAGGGAAAATATCAATAGATAGGGAAACGATTAGAGTGAGTGACTGGACAATGGAAAATGTAATGTCTGAATAATGGCAACATCAGTACCTATAGAATGTTTAAGTCACGTGTCATTAAAGTCAGCGAAGACAAAAATGTTCACAGATGGAGAGAACGAAAAAAATATGGAAGACAGCAGATCCTACACGAAACAAAAAGATAATCCATACCTAAACATTTTTTTTTTTTTTATGGCGGGGCACTTTGATTTCTGTTCCCTACGGAGAGACTCCCTTCGCTTGGTTCACTTCAAAGTGAAGTAGGCGTTAGGTTATTTGCAGTTTTGAGAGGTTGATGGTGGTATGTGGTGGAATGTCGATAAGAGCCAGTGACCGAAATTCGTTGATCTTGCTGATTGGCCGGTGGTATCCTGGCATTTCTCTTCTTTCTCCAGAGTGGGTTGGTCGAACGAAGCCGGGGTCAACGTCGGTACTTGGAGAAGGGTTGAGGTTGAATTGTCGCATTTTTTATTAATACTATTAGTGTTATATAGGTATGTTGATCCATGCACTTAACTGAGATATTAATTAATCCGGCATCATTTTTAACCGGCGAATAGACTCAACTCACATTGAAAAGAAAGATTAAAACTTATACATTAACTTGGGACACGAAACAAGAGACAACGCCAAAATGGAGGCAATAAGTTTTAAGATTTTATTGGGTCAGCTAACAAGTTCTTTTTTATTATTATTATGCCAGGATCTTAATAAATTCAATATTTCCTACATAAGCTGTAACAATGTTTTCATTTCTCAACAAAGCTGCTACAATTTTCCCATTTCCCAGCTAAGCTGTAATAATTTTAATAATCTCAATATTTACAATCTAAGCTGTAGCAATCTTTCTATTTCCCAGCTAAGCTGTAATAATCTTTCCATTTCCCGGATAAACTATAACAATTTTTGCATTTCCCGGCTAAGCTGAACCAATCTTAATAACCTCAATGCTAGAATCACCACTAATCCTTTTGACCTGATAATGATTTTTATTGGACCCCACCCACCCCCCTTTAACGTCCGCGGATGTTGAAATTTTGGCCAGTCCAAAAAGCACATTTCAATATCAAGCATTCATGAAAGCTGCAGTTGCAGGAGTTGCCCCTTACATTTCGACTAAATAAAAAGCAAAGAAATGTACTCAGAATATTTTTATCCAATAATTACACTGGATTCTCCGTCGTTTTCGGCGCATGAGAGTCAAGCAGCTCAGTTTTTAGAACCAACTGCCAGAATATCCGCACATTTGATTATAGCTTTTGCAGAATCAACCATACCTCTTGAAAGAGCCGAATACATAGAACTGGTGCACAGAATGCCACAAGGTCCACAAACGTTCTCCGCAGGTCTTGAAATCAGAGTTCTCCTTCCCATAAACAGGTTGCCACCGAAGGCTATAGAATTCAGTCTGTTCTGTTATTTGCCCATAGCTCGAAGGAGAAGAGATGGATTCATACCTTTCCTAAGGGTATTAGCACGTAAGTGAATGCAATGAATTCGACTGGAATTTGAACTCGGCTCTCCGATTCCTCAATCTGAGTCGCAATTCACCGTGCTTTCACACACACACACACACACACACACACACACACACACACACACATATATATATATATATATATATATATATATATATATATATATATATATATATATATATATATATATATATATATATATATTCAATCAAAACAGACAACTTTAAGGGTTCATTGGTTATAATTTATTTCCCCAGGGAATTACTTTTCCTGGCTCATCAGACCACACTTTCAAGGATTAAAAAATGAATTTAAATTTATATATAACCACGACATGTGCACAAACACACACATAAAGGTGTACACACATGCACACACAAAGAATAAAAAATCAACTTAACACCAATAATAAGTACATAAATTATGTTTTTTTTAACCTAATATAAAAATAACGAAAATGAGAAAATCGGCAAATAATTAGTAATACCTCCTGACAAGTGCACCGAACAATTGCAAAAACGTTCTTCTACGAAACTCTGGGGTCGGGGTGTTGAATATAACATCAATCGGCTAAGTGACAGGATTAAAGATCAAATGTAGATAAAATATGTATCGGAATTCGACAGGATAAAGAAACAAATAGAAAACGTTTATCAATCCAACATCTTTCACTTTTATTAAGGCTTCGTCAGAGATTGAGAAAAATGAAACAAAAAGGAAGAAATTCTGCAATTTTCAATTTGTGTGGTTTGATTTTCATTGGTCAGTCATGTCTCACATGCATTATAAATTATATACATAAAGAGAGAGATAAAGGACAGAGAGATGTATTGTGCATCTTTGTGTAATACTTTTCCAAGAACATACAGAATACACTTTGATCCTAAGCAGAGTTGCTGGTCCATACGTAAATAATATTTTTAGTGTATAGAAAGTGCTTTGATCGCTAGATTATCCATAGTAAATTTGCGTCCGGGTTCTTAGAACATTTCACCTTTTTTGGCAGATCTTCTAGTATCACAATGTTGGATACTTATTAAAAGTGATCAAAACAAAAACAAAAGCATAATGAAATTAAATGAAAATGGCTAGACTACATACCCAGATACATAAAAATAAGTTTTAATTTAAAAGTTTAAAATTTCAATATTCCAGCATCTTCAGCGTTTCCTGTCTGTGAATAATAATAATAATAAACACATTCGTTTTTATATTCATCCTACCCTTCCTAAACTACACTATAATTCCATCAACAACTCTTCAGACGTCGTAGTTGCCTGTATAAATTGTTGAAAGGAGTGGATATATATAACAGCAGCATCGGAGAATTGATAAAATTAATTTCTCTATTCTGAAATATGTTGGTGACACAAAGAGATCCGTTGTAGAACTTGCCGCTTAGCTTCTGATCAATCCACGAGCCGCGTGACGGTCATGTCCTCGTCGGGAACAGATCTTTTCTTTGCTTATCTCTGTGACACTGAGCTGTCGGCCCGTGGTCAACTCCCAGTCGCGGCGCGAAACTGATATTTCTCCTACCGGCGTTTTAGGGTTGACTCTTAGTTGCTGCCACCAGCCTGTGTCCCGGCAGAATCCTTTGGTCAGGTTACCAAGTGGGATGGTCGGTCAATGCTAACGGCTCTACAACAGCTGCAACCGGTTAGACACCAGCTCCGTCGTTCTCAGCTCACTTCCAATGTCAGGTTACCAAATTAACTACTTCAATCTCAAGCCTAACCTACCCACGTTGTGATTTTGATCTTAGGTAGACGAGATCAATCAGGCGTCGGGCCGAAGTGTAAGATGAGTCTAGACTGGAGGTGATATCGCACAAGCGTAAAGAAAAGAAGCAATTGAAAAACCCAAGAGGTTCAAGTATGTTGAAAGAAAACAAATCAACTTTTATCCGTCTGTTATATACAGGAGTGTGTGTTTTTCTCCCAACTCGTTTTCTACGGAGAATGACTCTTTTACGCTTCTTAGGCAAGTTCTGGTCTTCTAAGTCAACTGATTTAGATTTTAAGTGCTGGCCTAGTTTCGTTCGTCAGTATAACTTGCTATTGGTAGGAAAGCGAAGTCGGAGGTCGTGAAATCTCTCGGTCAGCTTCTGCGAGGCAACTCTCTGGTTCCTGCTACTCGAACTGCAACTCCAACTCAACTTCAACTCAAAAACTGGCGAACTTCCCGAGGGCGTTCGTTTATATGGACACAGACCAAAAACCGGTGCGGGGTTAGACGCAGCCTGGGGTTTTCGGTAAATCCCGATTTCTGACAATAAACCTCTTTGTTGCCTTGTCAGGAAAAGTGATTACTTTCCATTTTGGAAAATTAATCACTTTCCATTTTGGGGAGGATCCCTTCATCCGTGAGGAGAGGGTGCAGGACAGCTATCCTCCAAAACTACCCCCTCCTCACATTGGTCCTAATACCAAATCCTTTCAGTGGGCGTTAATAGTTTCCCCGTCTTTCTCATCAAATTATCTCCGCCTATCACCATTGCTACCACTCGACCAATGGCGTTCCAGCCGTGCAGGCGTGGCTAAGGTGGCCCCATTAAAATTATAACCTAGAATTTTTTTGTTTGCAAATTTCTCGATCCCACCGGCCAAAATTCTTACGAATAACACATGGCCACTTAAAATCTCTGAGATCTTCGACGCTTTTGGTCACTTTGCGTCTTCTTAACCAGTACTTTTACAAACATCATCAATCAATTGTCAACGTCTGCTATCTGGTCCCTTCATGAATTCAAGGGTTCCTTCTACGGGAATCCTTGCCTTCTTGAGAAAAATAAATAAATTGATAATAAATTTCTTTATCTTCAAATCGGCAATTCTTCCGAGATATTTTCTCATGCCAAAATTCTATAATCAACACATGGCCACTTAACTTGCCGGTACTTAAAATGATATCTTGGAAAAATAAATAATGGTAATTCTCTCTATCCCGTATCGGCAAATAATTTCGGAATATTTTCTCATGCCAAAATTTTTATAATCCACACACGGCCTGTCGCCTGATATCTTAAACGCTTTTTCTGATTCTCGTGTTTTCTCGGCCAGTACTTTTACAAACATCATTAATCAATTGTCAAAAGGTCGCATATGGCCTTTTTGTGAGTTCACTGTTTACGCCAATTCTCGGGTTTTTGAGAAAAGTAACTCGATCTTATTTTTAACGTAAAAATAAAAAATCTCGGGGTATCTTCTTTTCCGTTCTCAGTATTTTCCTGTTTAATTTTCATATGGCTAATTAATTAATTAATTACCATAGCTAAATAGTGTCACAGCTCGTCAAACTATGATGGTATCTTTGTCGGGATATTTCTGGTTAGTGCGTCAAAGTATGACGTCATATAATTGTGGAAACCGTTTAGGATTGATTCCTACTTAATAGCCTAGTGATTCTGAATATTTATCTATTTTTAGAAATGGTGAAACTTGGATCTCTTTGTTATTTTGTCTAGCACTACAATTATATCCACGATATCAGGTTACGGAAATAACGGATTTGGAAAAATTACTGCTATTTACAGAAGCTAGCCGTGGGCTGAAAGGAATTCTTCTTAGCAAAGAATATTGATCAGATACTTGAACCCCTTTTCTCCTAAGCTCCGTTGATACACGTTGTTTGTACACGCATGGCTTAGCACTAACCCTCCCTAAACTTGAGGTTGTATCGCCTATCGATACAACCTCAAGTTTATGGAGGGATAGTGTTAAGCTATGTGCGCACAAATGAACTGGGTAACAGCTTTTGAAGAGTGTTATGGAGTGGTTTCACAGTGGAGGCTTGTATTTGTACTAAGTCGGTCCTAAAATAGGTTCGACGTACAAAACGTTAGGAACTTGATATAATAGGTAATGACGCAGAGAAATCTAGTTGTGGTCGCTGATACTTTTAGTATCCGACTAATGGTCATCCGGCATCGACTGACTGACCGACCCACTGCGCGACTTCCACGTTACTCTTACTACTCCTACTTATTATAGGTGGGAGAGTTTATTAACTATAGAATAGGTGTATTCCACTATAACAAAGAGAAAGAAACATAACAATCTGTAGTATTTAAATATATTTAATATCCAAATAGAGAAAGAGAAATTAGAAAACAGAAATGTTTGCAGACAATGTGCGTCTGCGGACTTAGGAGAAAATTTGTCTGGGTATCTGATTAGCAGTTTTTGTTAAGAAGAAGTCCTTTCAGTCCACGACTAGCTTCTGTAAATAATAGTAATGTTTTGCGTGGTTATCAGATCCATTATTTCCATAACCTGATACCACTGTGTACAGCTAGTGCTGAAGGGATGAATCCTACTTGGTGCTGCCTGAATAATATCGTGGAATATAAAATAGAGGATGTGTCTTTGGAATTGGCGCTTATGAAGCCATTGATTGGCTTTTTTTTTTCTGTGTTCTTGTTTTATTATGTACTAGATTAACCAATTTCCGATTGATTATTTTGAAATTCAATAATACCGTTTGATCATTAAAGAAAATATGATTCATAACTGGTTAATATGAAGTTGTATATTTGTTGTTTAAGTATTTTATTAATCCAAAATTTGAATTAAGCGTCTATAAACTTGTCGCGTCTTCTGATTCATTTTTCCAGTATTGAAAGCAGATTGAGCATATAGTTTTCATTTACTTTCTGGGATGGTTTGTGTTAGATAGAATAAAACCCATCGTTTTTCTCGCTAGATAAATCGCACTTTTTTTCACCAAATGAATTCAGAAAAAAATATATCTTATATTTTGATGTCATCACCTCCATAAAGAAAGAAATCATTTGGGGTCAATCAAAAGTACTGAGAATGAATAAGGCTAACAAGTCATAAATCAAAAGAGTTTGACACCCAACCCCAAGGACAAAAATTCAAAATATGTCCTAAGGAACTTAGGACATATTTTGAATTAGGAATTTGTTGAATTTTTGAATTAGTTGATATTTTGAATTAGGAATTTATTTGAATTTTTGAATTTGTTGATATTTTGAATTAGGAATTTATTTTGACTAGGAATTTGTTGTGGATTCCAAGATGAAATTCGGTCTCCAATGAATGACAAACGCAGGAATGAAATATAACAAATAAATGTATTTATACAATAATACAATGAGTAATACTGTTAGTAAATCCAGAAACACGGTTGGTAGCAATACAGTCTCGAAGTAGGACTTCCTTGGAGTCTACGTGCTTGTAACTGTGACTTCTACAAGCGGTTACCTCACACTATTACTCTACCTCCAACTCAATCACAATCTCTGCTCACTCTCTCTGTCTCTCCCTCTCTATATATTCTGACTGACTCTGGGTATTTAACGGCAGCAGTCCAAGTAACACTCTGGTCGAGTCTCATAACAGAATCAATGTTTTACAGTTAATCAAACAAAACACTACAAAATATTCTGATCCACACACTTTCTTTGAAAAGCGGGCAGAAACCAGTCAACACAAGCCAAAGGCGAATGACTTACCTTGTGCAGGAGTTTCCTGTTAAAATCCGACGGGTTAAATGAAGTGCGCAAGCCCCAGGAAGGTATCCTCCCCAGGTAGTACCTCGAGAGGGAATTAAAATTTCATATTATCATGGTCACATTCCGTTCGAGTGGATGTGCGGATTAATACACAGGGAGTTAATTCCAGCTTCGACACACATCGGGTGGAATCCACACTAAAATAGTAGCATAGAAAATCACTAAAAATGAAAAACACACTCTCAACAATTTCTCTATCATTTTCCTTCAGATTATTAGGAGCCCTAAGATAAAGCAGTGAGTGATTACATTCTACTTATTTCTACAGACTGTAACGGAGTTATATAACTCTGACTAAATAATTATAATCCCAAATACTTATATATACAAAAATACTCGTAGAAAATGAGAAACAACAAGACGCGGAAAAAATCGTGTATTATTTATTATCTGGTTGTTATGTGGTGTTGGAGAAACGAGAGACAGTAAAATTATGAATTGGGATCAAATGCAGTTCAAATTTGAATCGGAATCCGACAAAATGATAAAATAAAAATGAGTAAAGTGTATACAGTCTTTCTCGTGGGTTTTTATACGTGTGTGTAATGAGTGTCCAGATAATATAGTTGGAAAATAAAATAAGTGTCTGGAGTTTTCTTGTCTCAAATTTTCGTTGAGTGTTAAGAGACAAATGTTACCATTGTGGCTTGAAAACGGAAAGGAGCCGTCTCACGCTGTCTCACATATTGACTACCTATGTTCGATAGTGAGGATGTCACGTGTTTGTGTGTGTAGGCGTGGAAAGTGGGGTTGGTTTTCATTGGTTTAGAAAGAGTGAATTGACTATAATTATAACTGATATAATTATTTTATCATAATTATTTTTAGCACTATAATATGAATACTATCAAGTTTATAAAACGAATATACATTGCCACTTTTTTGCACAGTGAATAAGAACACTATTCAGCGATACCGATAGATTTTTAAAAAAATAAATGAGCAGAAAATAATTACCGAAACACAAAATTTAACAAGAAGATTAGGAAACTAATTAAAAATGAAGACAAATCATTGTATAGACTAATACAGGGTGCCCAGTAAAAAGGCGAAAAATCTATTATCATTGATTTATCTTTCAGGAATATTTGACCTTGGATAACCTTGAATAAATTTCTTGAATATTCATGACCTTGAATAATCATTCGATTCGCGCGTAATTACTTAACTCCGATTGGTTCTTTTATGATTGATTAATTTCTGTTCGATTTTGTGACTTGTTATTTAAAGGTTATTTGCAGACAACTTCCGTCTTTCGTTCTGTCCTCCTCGTATAGCTAAACAACTCACTGATTTTAAACGTCATGTTATCGTACTTTTCAAAGCAGAACATCCGACGTGGCGATTGACGAAATTTGCAGAAGTTCTTCCTGAATTTTTTAGTCACATCAGTCGTCAGCGATTTTTAACGGTTGTTTCACGTCTTTCTGAATTTACCGCTTTTTTACTGGACACCCTGTAGAATATCACTTTAGAATACCTAAACTTTACGATTTCCCTAAAAACCACAAAACAGGCATCCCAATCAGCCCCATTATTTCAAGAATAGAGAGCGCTCCCTACAAACTAGCGAAAGCCATAACAAAAAATAGAAATAAGATGAGAAATAAGATATATGATTATCTTCCTCTGGCAGTTTAAGGTTAGCCAATCAGCTTACAGCTGCTGATTGACGCACTTTTCTACCTTTTTTGAACAACTCTCTACTTTTGGTACAATCTTCGGAATGACCACATTCTGAACGGGTCATCTCTACACCAATATCACCACAGAATCCGTAGATGGCGAGAACATCAACTCAGCCTTAGCAGATGAGTTTGATCGCAGACACCATTAAGTTTGCAAGGACCTATTTGTAATGCTGATTAATATAATTTGCAGAAATCATAAATCAGTTGCGCGCTATTCTTTTATCATTACTACGTCTGCATACGTCACGTGGGCCCACTCTAGTAGCGTGTGCTCAAACAGCTGTTACCGCCGTCTCCTTCAATCTGGAATAACAAAAGTTAGCAGATCAGCTTATTAGATATATATAGTAATGATATACTAAAATTACAATAATCTAAGATAAATATGACTGCGTCTCCTAAAAGTCTCAAAACTTCTGGAATGCACCTCATATCTTTTATATAAATTTGGAATTTACATTTCTTGTGATTTTTTTCCTCCTTTTTTATTTACTTTTTCTTGGATTTAATCAATTTTACTCCACAAAATGTATAAATATGACATCAAACTATATAACCCGTGACATGTGTTGTAGCATCGAATTACTATCAGTCACAAACAAAGCCAATTCATCGGTGGGATTCAAATAGCATATGATTTTAAATTTGTCATACGCCCTTTTTGCATGATTTTAAATTAGTTAGCTGATATCTATAAGAATGATCTAAACACTATCCTGATACGAAAACCACCATTTTTTTTAATTAGGCCCAATCTTTTTTAAAATCCTATTATGCAAAAAGGAGGTATGTTGATTTAGTCTCTTTTCCAATTTCTTTTTATCCCCCACAAAATTGTCTTCATCTTCGTTGTTTCCGTTGAGTCCAACCTTTTGGCTTCCGGTCCTTCTTCAGGTGCTTGTTGATCCACGTAACCTTCAGAAAATTTCGAACCAAAACCTTTAATTAATTTACGATGGTAGACTTTCCTCAACATGTTGCAAAAAGATTCTAGTCTCAGAAATTCAGAGAGAGACAAAAAAAATACACTTACGCCCGATCATACCGATGACTTCATGATCGCAACAGTTAGGTTATCGGTAATCGACTAATATCTCCTATTGACACACTAACCTCTGATAAGCCAAGAAATAAATCTACATGATTATAAATTATTAAATAAATTACAAATTAAATTGCTGTTAAAATACTTTTTTTAATCGATAGATAACTATGAATGATTGGAAAGTTGAAAATTATTAGTTTATTTCACAACATTCCTTACCAAATTACAGGTGCGTATTTTTGGTTGGGCGGCCTTGGGTAAAATCAGCCGTCGAAAAAAGGTAACTACTCAAACATTTATAATAATAAAAAAAATAATGATGGCTGGAGAGAAATCTGATAAACGCAAATGAAGTTTTCGTCTTCTAAAAAGAGATCATGCTAACAAAATATAGAAATGACTTATATGCCTTCTCTCTAATCCTAAAAAAGAAGACTTGTCAATGTTACAAAAAGCTGTCTTTATTCACAAATCCGGGGCATCAGGAATGCGTTTTCTATTTCCGGTGCCTGCCAAAAGATTAGTTCTCTGTGAAGACGAGCTCTATGGTTCACATGATGAGCCAAAAGCAGCGCATACTAGTTAAAGAGAAAGGAATGTTATCCCAACATGTATTATATAGTGGGAAATACAATATCTTTGTTAGGGGTGTATATAGTTGACAGAAGAAAAAAATAAGAGACACTTTTAATAACAGTATAACAATTCTACAGGATCATAAATAATTAAATAAATTACAAATTAAAAAGCTGTTAAAATATTTTTTTAATCGATAGATAAGTATGGATGATTGAAAATGTTTATAACATGTAAATTTTATAAATTTATTTATAACATCCAAATATGTTATAAATAGTAGTAGTAGTCTCTCTCTCTCTCTCTCTCTCTCTCTCTCTCTCTCTCTCTCTCTCTCTCTCTCCGTGTGTGTGTGTGTGTGTGTGGCTGTGCTGCCTCGACAATTCAACTCGTGGGTGTGAGTTGACACATTAAGTGCTAGATCATGCAGTAGTTTCAATTTTAGTCAGGACACAAGAGCTTGTTAGGGAGTCGGTGAAGTACTTGTACACACTTTAAAATGTAGAGTCCCGACTGCGACGAGCTGTTTACAGAAGCTGATTGTTTCTTTTGAGTTAATATACTGTTTTTATGTCGAATTATAACGTACAATGTATACATTGAAGAAGACTCAAGCCATGTACTTAAATAGCCACGTCAGCTCGAGACTTTCATATGGATGTCATGCATGGCGTTAAACACATTCAGAAATATCTAAACTGTCAACTATATACAACCACCTTCTCAGATAAACGATTAAAAATGGCTTTCAACCAATGAAACCTTTAGGTCTTAGCGAATTTGGTTGTTTCAGATGATCGCAGACGACATTTAAAGGAACGCGGAAGTTGGAAAATTCTTTTTCGGTCTTGCCAGAAAAATGAAAAAAAAATTGTGGAGAATGAAAGTGACAATTGTGCCTCTCGTTGTTAGCGTGTTTGGAACACTTCTCAAAAGCTTTGCTAAAGGATTGGAATGGTTGACGACTCAAGGCAGAATCACAAGTTTCCAGAAACAATATTATTAAAATCATATCGACTATTGATGAGAATGTTACGGTATTGAGTAGAATAAGTGGGATTTAACATATTAAGATTCATTGTAAAATTCAACGAATGAAGCCTCTAGGTCTTGGCGAGAACCATCCTTCTTCTGACGCTACATAATCACAAACAAATAATTGTAACAAATAGGAGAAACCCCATCATTTGAGGGTTTCCAACATCAGCAACAGCTAAAATGGTAGCACATTTAACTCGAAGAGAAAATAATGACATAATGAAGATGTTGACTTTCCACACTACTTTAAACAAAAGGATGGGAAGGAAACCTCCATCAATACTGGAATAGGCGTTATCAGTGAGCAGACTCAATAATATACTCTTAAATACATATGCAATATGTGAACTTAAGAAAACCTATTTTTCTGAAAAATTGTTTTCATAGAAAGATTTTATAAACCTCAATCGACAGTAGCATTGTCTGTTCAGTTAATGAATGTTCAATGTTTCCATATAAGGAAATGGCTAATACTACCATTACCATTATCAAAATAACACAAAATCCTATAAAACTTTCGAACAATATAGAAAAAGTTGTTGCTGATTTGAATCAACCCACTACAAAGAAAAGGGCGGAAAAGCCTTTTAAATATAATAATATAATTTTTTATTTATTTTCGTGTTTTTACAACTGAATTTTTCTCAACGTGTCCGAGTTCTTATGTTAAAGTTCCTTGTTTGTGGTTGTTTGCTAAGATGAAAAGAAATGTGATTTTTCCGCGTGTTGGTGTAAAAAAAAAAAAAGAGGCAAAGGAGAAAGTGACGAGGAAAGTGTGTCACCTAACTTGGTGAAGAAAAGTGTAAATGTCACGTAGCTTGGTGAGGAAGTAAGTGCAAGTGTCACACAGCTTCGTGAGGAAAAGCGGTGAATGATTAAGGGAATTTCAATTGAAACCGTTCGCATCGTATGTTGCCGTTCATTCTCCTTACTCGCTTGTCTGACCTGTTGAATTTGATTATATACTGTTCAAAGGGATCATAAAGCATGTTTTGTTTTTTTGTTGTTGTTTTTTTTATTGTCGGCGGGAATGCAACTCATTGGTTGAAAAATGTTAAATATTTATTTTGAAAGGATTATTTTATTAACCAGAATAATGCGCGGGTCTTCCGACTCAGAAACCATATTTTTGTCATTTGATGATTGACTGTCTTGGTATTTATTTCCGTCTTCGCTCCAAAAAGTATGAGGAAATAAAATCATTTTTATTTTCCTATGTACAAGATACAAGTATAGATTCTGAGGTTGGTCCATTCATTGTAGTATTAAAATGGTGAATGTTCATGGCAAAGAAAAAAAAAGAATAAAATCTTAAACAGAGAGACAAAGCTTGAACATAACCCGTCATTAAAAGTTAGGCAAGCCTCGTTCTAAATCTCTCCTCATTACAAATTTCTTTTTTTATATACCAACAGAGGCGTCGTGACAGATCATCAGCATAATGAAGTCTGAGCTGTACATATTATTACAAAAATCGTCGCACAGTAATTACAGACTTACAATTATTAATTAATGCAGTAAATAGCGCAAGGAATGTGGTTGCAGATAATTGTTCATATCAAATCACGAGTAAATTACAAGCGAACAGACAACATTATTGCTGTCTGTTATCTGAACATTGTCAAGAACTGTCGTCAGTACTGCCAATGATACTGTCGTAATGCAATTAGCATTGTCTGTTGTTGGTCTGTTTTAGCTATCTTTTATTTTTATTTCTTCGCGGGAAGTACTTGAATCAAATTCTTAATAATACATTGACTCAGGCATAGGCCGACCGCAGTCAATATTATAGAATTATTGTGAACTCCATAAGCTTGTTGATGGCTCCATAAGATGTGCTACATCAGAGCTACATACGTTTTCAAATTCAAAGTTGTTCTTCTCCTATACTGGTTGTCAACCACAGCTAAAGAAAGAGCCCAGTCTGTTCTACTGTTTAACTCATAGCTGGGGATTCATTTTTTTTTTATTTAAAAGCTAGAAGCAGTGGCAGAAAATGACAGTTACAATATGAGATTTCTAGGTCCAGACAGAGCTGGAATTATTGTTATAGATAAGGAAAGTAGAAAAGTGTGAAATTATTAACTTTATTGTTCCATGTGATACTAGAGTAGACTTCGAAAAAAAATAAAGAGACTGAAAAATTGCCAAGATCTGTCTAGGCAACTGAAGAATCTATCATACTTGAATGTAGAACTAATTCCTGTAGTAACCAGTGCACTTGGAACACTACCTAGAAAACTGGAAAAGGGTTTACGGAGATTTGGAATTCTGGTAAACAGTGTAGATCTCTAGAAAACGGCCATCATTTACTCTGCGAGGATTCTCCAAAAGCTTCTTGAGTTGTGAAGAGTTTTGTTGACACCATGCTTCAAGAAGAGAATTTCCATTGACTATATCAATGTAAGACACCAAAATAATATTAATAATAATAATAATTTGTATTAGTCTAAAATGCAGACTCTGTGATAAATATCCCAAAACAATTGACCATCTTGTATCAGGTTGCGCGGTATTGGCACCCACTGAATATAAACTTCGGCATGAGAGTGGGCCAATAACTGCACTGGAAAATCTGCCACATTCACGGAAAGGAAACTGCAAGAAATTGGTATGAACACCACCCAGACTCGGTTACAGACATAGAGCCTGTAACAATTTTATGGGACTTTACAATACACAAATTTGAACAATGAAAGTTAATCGTCCATATATCGTGATTAGAGACTGCAAAGACAAAATGTGCCTTCTTATTGACATGGCAGTCCCTGCAGACTGTAATGTATCTTTGAAAATCTTCAAAAAACTATCAAAATACAAGGACCTTAAAATCGGAATCTCAAAAATGTGGTACATGAAGATATCGACAATTCCAGATGTATTTGGAGCCCTCGGGTTGATTGTAAAAGATTCCAATAGACCCATTGAAGGGATTCCTGGTAGCCCATGCCTTAAAGAAATACAAAAAAAATATGTTCTCACAAGTACAGCCCACACCTTATGAGGGGCGTTATCTATGTAAAATATGTGTTTTTTTCAAAACTACTCAGTGGAAAATGTCATGATGCCATTTCTGACCTTAGGTCTCTGGTTGGAACCCGGAAAGAAATGAGTATACTCCAGAAATCAAAGAAAATAATAATAATAATAATAATAATTCTTCGGGATGTTCAAATTCAAAATGTTCACCCATTCCAAGCCAGGAGACCAAATCACGTGATCAAGAAAAAGAAGAGCATTTATCAGATAGCGGACTTGGCTGTTTCAGATGATCGCAGACGACATTTAAAAGAAAGCGAAAGTTGGGAAATTCAGACAAACGAAAAAACAATTGTGGAGAATGAAAATGATAGTTGTGCCCTTCGTTGTTAGCGTGTTTGGAACAATCCTCAAATGCTTTACTAAGGGATTGGAATGGCTGACGATTCGAGGCAGAATCACAAGCTTCCAGAAACATTATTATTAAAATCATATCAAATACTGAAGAGAATGTTACGGTATTGAGTAGACTTTGTGTGACTTAACACATTAATATTCATTGTAAAATTTAGTATAAATCATTATAATTAAAATAAGAATCAAGTATTAATTATAGCTTTCTAAAAAATCCCGAATTAATTATAGGTTTCTACCTATAATGCATTTCGTATCAAAGAAATACGAAGGGAATGAAGATGATTACACACTATGCCCGTTTCTATGTAGGTCCTAACTGGCGCAACTAAAGAATGAAGATCGAAATAGCAATAGAACATCGATAGGATGGCAACGTTTCGTCTGTTTAAAAAGGGTTGCAAGATATAAAATAATTCATCACCCACAAGGCCGCGTAGTTTTTGAACAGCGAGAACTGGGTAGCACTAACGCAGATATAGCAGCAACACTCCATATATGAAAGCACTTTTGTCATTCAGTCTCCAGCGATAATCACCAAACCTCCATTACGAACATGCAAATACATGAATAATAATAATAATAATAATAATCTTTATATGAGATAGTGCTGAAAATTTCCCGGTCCGATCCACTTTCCATATGCTAAGTACACTAAGCCAACTCATCCTCCTTCCCTTCGGATTCTATTGGCGAGGAGGTAGTTCTAACCTCATCAAGTCTAGAGTAAACGTTATCCGTCCTACATATTCTTATAATAAGCACCCCTTGTTCTCACTCCGTACACCTGTACAACATCATGATTTACTAACCCTCTACTCTAGTGGCTCTTGGAACTTGTACGAACGATAGTATAAAAATATCTGACTAAATGGCACAACATCAGATTTTTAGGGGTGACTTTTCAGAACATCATCGTATAATGAGCGAAGATAGGTTAAATTGATGAAGCTGGTTCTTGACAAAATTACAACCATTTTAAAAATAAAAACAAAACTGTATCCATTTATTATTATTTTTCAAGGCCATATCTTTCTTCCTTTTTTTTTTCTTTTATTAATCATTTCACCCCAAGCAAAGCAATAATACCACTAAGACGTAAGGGGTTTCGAGTTTTTTTTTGGGGGGGGAGAAAATGTGAACACTTTAGAAAGAACCGGAAACCTCTCCCTAAACAGGAAACAACCAATAAAACTCTACCCACGTTCAAAAGAAAGTGAAGGAATGCGCACGTTGAAACATCGGTTCTCGTTCGATTGCTGAAGTTAAGCAAGGTTGGGTTTGATCCAGTGGCGGATCTAAATTTTTGGGCCTTGAAGCTTGAACAGATATGGGGGCACATTCACAACTAGCAACAATAGATTTGAGGATCCAACTACCAAAATGTAGACTGACTAGATTCTGGCAAGCTCAACGAACTTATAGCATCCCGCAACCACCTTTTTTATCAATATTAATTTTTGTGCAAAAAGTGGATCACAGAGCTTATTCAGCTTAATATATATTTTCAGAAAATTTCAACTTCTAATAGGTCACTTTATATTTAAGTCATGTTCGAATAACATCGACCTAGTTCTTGACCTGACCAAAAAAATCTGTCATGCCTCTGTGAGCCTAACACGTGACCAAAGTTAGCAATAAATATGAAACGTATTTCATCTTCGACAGAGAGCCGATCGGAATCCTTTGAACTCGTCACACAGTTCCGGGCTTTACGTTAAAGTTCCTTAACATAATTTCAGCCTGAAAGAACACTCACTCACACAGCAATATTTTATCACGAACAATCAACTCAAGTTTTCCACATTCAACTTGATGCACGAATCTTTGTCATACAAGCTCAACGTTAATTATTGCAATTAACATAAACACAGCTTGTTAAGAACCACTTACTTCAACTACAGAATATTCTCTTCGGACAAGTGAAAACAAATCAAAGAGCGACAATTCCGTAAACCGTGAACAATATTTCTCTACTTTAAGTACAAACTTGAACTGTTTAATTTTCCTTAAATTACAATAATACCCAAACACACTTCCTCATTACTGTACAGACCATTCAACAACTTATAATCTATTAAACCAGAACTTTGATAACTTTTCAATCTAAACATAAAAAGACGTTTGAACCTTTTTAAACTACCTCTTTATTCCAGTTGCTTGTACCTCTTGTTTGTATAAATATTTTATTGTTGTACAAAAACTGTTGTTTCTCATGTTTGTTCTTATTCTATGTTTGTTAAATAGTGAATTTTTTATGTGAGAGGAAGCTGATAATTTCATCACGCAGCCTATTTATTCAACAATTATTAATCCATATAATTTAATCAATTAATACAACCTTCACAAACTCATATAGCTGTGGGTTCAGGCGCAGCGAGTCCGCAAGAAAATTTTGAAATTTGACCAATTATAGGGAAATTTTGAGGTCATATAAAATGGCTATTAGAACATATTCCAAGGCCAGCATTAGGTATTTCAACTCATTGGCTTATGATTCTGTCACTAGAATGGCCTTATTTTAATAACAAACACTTGAAAAACATCTATTTTTTTTTAAATTCACTCATTAAAATTACAGTGAAAACTCGACTTACGAACACCCCCTACTTACGAAAAACTCGCCATACGAACAAAAATTTATTAGAAAATTCGTTTCCACTTACGAATTTCGACTTACGAAATTAAGAATAGGCTTCCCGCTACTGCATTTCAAAGTAGATATTTGATATAAATATACCATAAATACTTTTTAATATTGTCTAAATATACTGTATTTTATATTTTTATGTTTTATATATTATATTATTATATATTTTATACATTATAATATCATACTGTAGTATTGTACAGTATTATAATACTTTATATATTGTATTTTTATACTGTACTGTACTCTACTAAATATTTGCAGATATATTTTATACTGTATTTATATTCTTTTATTTTTATGTTTTATATACAGTGTACATTATTATATTAGAATATATTTTATATACAGTATTGTATTATATTATTATGCAGTACATATTTCTATACAGTTCCATCACACTAAATGTTTTGTGATGCTCCGAGCATTGCATCATCCCGCTCAGTTCTCTTTGTTACCTCATAGAATAAACATTTGTAGTCTACGCATATTTGTGATTATATTAGTGTAAGTGTAAAAAATAATAATGTACATGTACATTACTGTACAGTACAGTAACATGTAAATTTTATTAAAATTTATTGAATTAAAAGTAAGTAAAATATGACAATGCTGAATTTGTTTCGTTTAATCTCTATGTAATGTTAAGTGAGTTTTAGTCTAATATACAGTGTATAATCATTGAATTTTAAATTGATATCATTACAGTACAGTAATGTAAAAAAATATAAAGTTTAATTAGAGTAACATAAAACGTATAAAATGCAGGTAAAGCGTGTAAACTACGCAATAAAATAAACTATGCATCCAGTTCAGTTTGATTTGTACGGTACATTTCATCACTGCAGTTTGTTACTTTACATTTTTCCATACAGTTACTGTACTGTACAGTTTAATGTGTTACTGTAAATATTACTTTACATGTACAATAAATTTTAAATTTTAGTGGGTAACTTTTTGATAATTTTTATAGCCCACGATGTCACCCAAGAAGTTGGTTGCTATTAAGAAGGGGGGGGATATCCGTGGAAATGAAGGAGATCATTCAGAATACGAAGAAGGTAACCTTGTTTCTGACTTTACCAATCTATACGGACGTTCAGCATCAACAATTTGCACTATCCTGAAGAACAAGATAGAAATAAAAAAAAGGTTGATGTCGCCTAGGAAGTTAGCCTAATTACCAAACATTATCCAAAAGTCCTAGAAGATGATGAGAAGCCGTTGTTGGCGTGGATGAATGAGAGAGGCAGCTACGGGGTGATTCTGTGTCTGACGATATTACACGTGCAAAGGCAAGGTCACTGTATGTGGATCTTATCAAAGAAATACCAGGCACGTCTTATGAAGATGAAAATCCATTTAAAGCAAGCTGAGGAGGGTTTGATAAATTTCCAAAAGAGAACCGGCATCCGCAATGTAGTGAGACATGGAGAAGCTGCGAACTCTGCTGCCTTGTTTCAGGGATGTTTTGAAATGACTGAAAATACAAACTTGACCTTAAAAGAATCCTAAATCACTTAATTAAATCACATTGATAATGCCTGGGAAGGAGTCACAGTGATATATTTATTTACATTATTTGTGTATAATCGTTTTAAAAAAAAGTACTTTAATTTTGCATTAAATACGATTTTTATATCAATATTTTGGGGGCTTGGGAGGAATTAATTTAATTTCTATTATTTTAAATAAGGAAAATTGTTTCGATATACGAAATCTCCAGTTACGAATCCACTCCTGTAACGGATTAAATTCGTAGGTCGAGGTTCCACTATAATTGCTTCAAGGGTCCCCTGGGATTAGGAGCCGTGAAGCTTAAGCTTCATTAGTTTCATAATAGATCCGCCTCTAGCTTGGTCTGTAATCGGGTGGGAGACTATTGGAGAATACCAGACGCTATAGGCTACGTGACAGGCCTAGCAAGCTGGCGATAGATTAAATCTCGCTACTTACACTAAAAGAAGACCTCGAATGTGAAGCTGCTTCTGGACTGACAAGTCGCAAGACCTACCTGCAGTTGGGTGGGAATTGAGAACTATTCAAGAAAACTTACGAGCGAACTCGACATATTTCTATGATTTTCAAAGAAACAAGAGACGACGTTTTAGTATCGTTATGTCAACAGAAAAAAAGCATCAGAAAAATGATGTTGAAAATCGGTTGTTTATGACCCGTGTAATGACTTACTGGTAGAACCATCATAATTTTTTGTGTTTGTTTTTTTTTCTGTTCTATTGGTATTTGCTCACATAAAGAATAAGTTAATGGTGTTACCACATGGGAATTTTTATTTATTTTTATTTGTATTTTTTTATATCTGTTTTTTTTTTTTTTTTCATTTACTTTTTTATATTTTTTTTTTTTTTGCTTGGTCGCTGATAAGCTATATAATATGTAGTGATAAAGTTATCGGCTGCCTAAAACGTCACCAACAAATACTGATGAAAAGCAGTTCTACGACTGTAGAGTTTCTTTGTAATTTCATCTCCTTCCTTTCTCTCTCTCTCTCTCTCTCTCTCTCTATCTATCTATCTATCTATCTCTCTACATACACACGCACACACACACACACATGTATATATTCCTCTCGTTTTTCGTTTCATTTACTTGCTTATAACTAAAGCATGCAATACAATCTATAAAAACATGGCTTTTGCATATGCAAACTATCATCATTATCAAATGCCACAAAGTTTCTTTTTCTTCTTCTTTTCTCGTATTACAAAGGTTAGAAACATTTTGTCACATAGATATTTTGGGAGAAAATTAATGTGCGTTCACTTTCACACAAATACACTCGGAAAAATATATGAATCTGCAGATGTTAACAAAACTTATATATAGAGAATAAATTATTTTTTATATTACCCGTATTTTAAAGATCTGAATAGCTATTACAACATGACTTCATTGTCAAGCTTTTTGAATTTTCCTATACTTGTATTTTGATTGGTCATTCTAGCTTTTGTAACAACGTTTTCCTCTTGTGAAGGATCGTTAATTAATTCGAAACTTTTAAAAATATTTATTTTACATTCAACATCATCACTTGATAAGACACCGGGGGTGTTGAAACAAAATGGCTATTTTTGTAGTGATTTTATAACATATTTATGTTATAAACTTTTTTAAAATAAATAATTATATATATATATATATATATATATATATATATATATATATATATATATATGTGTGTGTGTGTGTGTGTAACATCACTTAGCTTCACAGGATGATGGATATGTACCTGGAAAGTGTCTACAGTTCAGTGCTGTTTCTTGGTTACTCAAAGATTGGTACAAAGCGTGTTCCCAGAATTCTAGCAGACTACATTGGAGCAGCTGCGAGTTATGGCTTGCCAAGATCTTTTGGATCCGCACGACGTAAATAAAGGAGTTACTCAGGGGCCAGTGCTTCTGCAGTGGTTATGTAGCGACAGCGGGCAACTAACACATGATTAAGAACGCAGACAAGAATCTTAGACGAGGTAGGTAAACATTCCCTTATTTAAAGATGGAATACACTCACTGAGAGAGAAAACTATGCTAATGGCTACAAATAGGATATTGAAACTTTTAAGGTTACTTTAGTATACTTTGCATGCTTCTACAAATCATCATCATCATCATCGTCATCATGACCGGAGGTGCTCTTAGGGTCATTGCGCTCATGGCCAATTCAATGTTAGCGTAACTTTAGCAAAGTAGACCTAGCGTAGCTCGTCCCTCTCCAGGACAGAGAAACGCTGATATCCTTCATCTTGATGGCTCGCTTTGGTCACGGACACGTGGCTATTGATTCCATCCAAGGAACTATCCGCACTGACCGTTGATTTCAGTCTAGGAAGCCCTCCGCCAAGTGATGCCGTGTTATCACCGTTCTGGCTGTATACATATAGGTATGGAACCCAATCTATTGTGCTAGATGGCTGTTGACTCTACAAGAAGGATAATCCGGCCTTTGACAGGTCTTGTTTTTAACCCTGCTGGGTGTCTCACCATTCCCCTCACCATGGCGGGGGGACCGGTTTAGTCACCTATACTCAACCATACAAAGGTTACACAGTGCCAGTAGCAATCGAATGATTAAATATTGTGATTAAAAATAAATAAAACTACGAAGGTTGTTCAGAAAGTAATATATATTCTTTTTTAAAGAATGTATGTGCTTCTTTTTAATCATTTCATCCCAAGCAAGGCGATAATGCCACTAAGATTCAAGGGGTTACTGGGATAAGAAGAGAATTAGAAGACTTTTAGTGAGGAGAAAGAACAATAAGAGAACAGGGTTCAGGAAGATAAAAAAAATGACGATTGATGTTGCATTTATATTTTTGAAAATTGGAAGGGAAGCAAAAAAGCAGAAGAGAGGTGAAAAGAAATAGAATAGAACTTACGGTTACACTTAGGGATTTCAACAGTAAAACGATGAGACCATATTGCCAATCTAGTATTAGATTAATTTATAAATTTATGAGGTTGAACTACAAAGGAGGAGAGCTCACTAAGACAACTGCCATGAAAATATTTATAGAAAAGTATTATGGTCCAGGTTAGGACCAAGGAAGAACAACACGAACACAAGAGTAGAAATAACGAAGGTATATTACACGAAATAATAATACAAGATGTGGAAGGTGTCAGTATGACTGTCAGTCTGGTTTGGAGTTAACTACTATTGGCTCGACTCGATTCGGTATCTAGCCCCCGACCACGAGGGTTGGATGTGGCACAAGGCCGAGTTTAACGTGGGGTTTCCCGAGCCCGTAAGCTCGGCCAAAAAATGCCCGTAGAACCCGTATAAACGGGATCGGGTTGGTCAACCTCCCCGAACGAGACTCTGCTCTTCGGCGGAGCCTCGTCCGGGTTCCTCTCTGCTCAGAGGCAGAGAGTTCGACCGTCAAGCCGAGAAGCTCAACTCGATTCGGTATCTAGCCACCCTCCCACGAGGGTTGCATGTGGCACAAGGCCGAGTTTTTATGTGGGTTTCCCGAGCCCGTAGGCTCGGCCAAAAAATGCCCGTAGAACCCGTATAAACGAGATCGGGTTGGTCATTTTCCCCGAACGAGATTCTGCCCTTCGGCGGAGCCTCGTCCGGGTTCCTTTCTGCTCAGAGGCAGAAAGTTCGACCGTCAAGTCGAGAAGCTCGGCTTGATTCGGTATCTAGCCACCCCCCACGAGGGTTGCATGTGGCACAAGGCCGAGTTTTTACGTGGGTTTCCCGAGCCCGTAGGCTCGGCCAAAAAATGCCCGCATAACCCGTATAAACGAGATCGGGTTGGTCATTTTCCCCGAACGAGATTCTGCCCTTCGGCGGAGCCTCGTCCGGGTTCCTCACTGCTCACAGGCAGAAAGCTCGGCTTGATTCGACCCTTTCTCTTGAGAGGCGTAGAATACATATTGTTAGGAAGAGTTCATTTTGTAGTTATAGGTAAGGACCCATGACAAAAAGATAGAATCAAACCCCCACAGGGTGGTGGAAAAGTGATTGAAGTCGAGATGCCAAGCCGATAACATTAAGATTCTTCTTTGCATTTTATTGAGAATCTCGAGATATATAGTCGGAACGCCAGACTAAATATGGACGCAGTTTTTAATGTACGAACGAATGGTACATTTATAAATGTGCAAGGTGGATTCTGACGAAAAAAATTGTCTGGCACGACACAGTGAACAATCTTCTTAACAGAAGGTCTAAAGATTATTCAATATAATCACTCCACTTCGTGTCAGTGGCAAACGTGAGAGCAAGAAGGCACAATGAGTTGCTCTCAGGTGTATGTGAGTGAAACGCTAAAAACGAAACTAATAGATAAATTTTAATTACATTTTATACGCTAGACTTTTTTTAAAAATGTTTTTATTAGTGAATTTCGTGTCTTAGACGTTAACTGCGAAATAAATCTGTTAAAATGGGTGTGAACTTAACTTGTCTCGTCTTTGTTTTAGAGAGAGAAGAAAAAAAAGATACGATAATCCTTTTATGATTATTTTTCTATAGCGGTTGGAACAATAGCTTGCAAACCTTTGCATGATCATGTCACTCATCATACAGGACACCTTTGTTAGAATCTTAAATTTCTTTGTCTCTCTCTTCATATTTAAATTTCAAAACCTTTCGACCCCACCTTTACTAATGTATAGGACACAAAGAGCTACTTATATAAAATGAGCCCCTAAGCCTATTGGAAATGTTTGTTTACTTTTCTTTCTTTTTTTCTTTTTTTTTCTTTTGTTTTTTTTTTAAAGTGACTCATGGTTGTCTGCGGAGGCGCTGCTTCCGTTTTCTTTCTTTTTTCTTTCTTTTTTTGTCAGCTTTATTGAAATTCTCTGTTTCTTTTCACATTTATTCTTCTTACTTGGTTTCAGTGAAAGAAAGAAAGAAGTGTTTAACGTCTCCTGCTAATATCTCATAAATAATGGACTGTTCTGTTTTGATCGCGTGGAAATACAAAATACTTATCAGAGACGCTACTTAGTTTCAGTGAAAGAAAGAAAGAACGAAAGAAAGAAAGACGTGCTAAACGTCTCCTGCTAATACCGCATAAATAATGGACTATTCCGTTTTGATCGCGTGAGAGAACAAAAGAGATATCAAAGACACTACTTGATTTCAGTGAGAAAATGAAATAACGAAGAGAAGATAGAAATGCTTAACGTCTGTTTCAGTGAAATGGAAAAAGTTGACAATTTCAAATCTGTTCCTGTGTACCTCCTTACTTCTTAAAATAATGACCCGCATTTTGGAGTAACTTTTAAAATTACTGGGTTTTAAAGACACAGCTAAAATCATAATTCACGTTTCCAAGGTTACAGATAAATCCACTTCCACTAGACAAATTCGCTTGAGGATGAAACAGAACTAATGTCTTTAATTTAATTACAAAATTAAATTCGGAGCTTTTAGCTTCCATTTTTGTAACATGGTTAGAACTGTGTAGCGAAAAAAAACATTTTAAATCAATTAATTTATATATACATAAAGCAAAAAGGTGACGGAGTGAAACAATAGTCCTTGTTGGTAGTAATTTGGTGAAGGACGGGTGAGGTGTTAAATGATGACTAGTCTGGAAAGATTCCTTGTTGAGAACAACGATCAAATGTTTAGGCACAGAATTTCACAAGCGTCCTAAGAGTGAAATGAGGAGAAGGAAAGGTGGAGATAGAAGATAGTAATACGATGAAAGAGGTAGGAGGGATTAATTCTAACGCTAGTTATAGTAGAAATTGGAAATGTTTTTTTGTTTTTGTTTCATTGTTGCTTGTTAGCTTCCGACAGTGTGGGATATCACTTGTACGCGGTGCAAGTGAAGACTGTTTCATCAGAAGCCTTGAAAGGTTCTGCAAGCTCACCATAGATTTGTCTGTTGTCCTCCTCTATGGCCGCCTTCAGAGCCTCATCATCCAGGAACTCTGACTAGCCATTGCGAGGTTCATCTCAGTGACAGAGCTCCCAACCTGAATTTCTGGAACCAATGCCTGGCAGTGCTTTCACTGACGGCATTATCCCCAAAGGCGTGACACGTATTTGACGACTGCGGACATCCCCGAACGCACCTATATTCGTCAAGAGCAATGACTCCCACCACACCGCTTTCTCGGCAGTTGACACAATCATTTACGTATCAGTGATCAGTTCTTTCCGCACTACGCATAAAACAAAGACTTTTTTGGTTACCTTATATAAACGATGTTTTGTATATATTTTCGCCCCTCCATCTACATATATATAAATCCACCAATAAGAACATTATTTCCGTCTGATGAAGTCGTTTTGAAGGACGAAACGCGTTACATAGGATTTTCGTCATTCAATTAACCAGCACGATTTTTATATGTTGGATTATTAATGTGGATTATTATGAAGTTGGTTGTTGTATATTGGCAAACGAAAAAAAGCAATTTATTAGCAACCAGATTTCAGTCTTTAGTGATTAGATATTCCGATGTTATGATTACATTAAATACTTGCTTCAACTGGCACCGCGTATTACCTCGTTTTAACGTAGCAGTAGAATGCCTCATTACTTAGTGTAACGATAATTTGCGTGAATAATAAATATGTTGGATCAAATTGTGTTTTATGTAATTCATTTTGTCACATGCATTGTCGTTCGTTTTATATTTATTATTTTGTTTTGTTTTTTTAATTTTTACCTAGACTCACATTGAGTCCGTCAATATTCACCTCCGTCTTTTCTTTCTTCTTTATCAAAATTTTCTTAATTTTATCCTTTTCATCTTATTCACTTATGAGTTATACCACTTGGCTCTGCCAAAAGGTAATCTCTAGGGGTCGCTCTTTAAGTCTATAAATAGGCAATTATATTCTCTCTCTGCCTCATTTTGGTCTCTTCAACTCTTGCACACACACAAGCAAGCACATTCTTATTATAACTTGTTTTAATTTTTTTCCGTTCGTTACAACTGTTTTCACATGTAATTCATTTTGTCACATGCATTGTCGTTCGTTTTATATTTATTATTTTGTTTATTTTTTTTTAATTTTTACCTGCACTCACATTGAGTCCGTCAATATTGTTTGCTGGATCAATGTCTCGGGGGCCTGTAGTGGGTTGAATGGCCTCGATTCAATCCATGGAATTTTTTACAAATGTGCTAACAAGTAATAAGCAAACAAGAATAACATTCAAGAAGAAAAGTTGCATAAGTAAATCGAATTTATATATGCATAACAACAATTGTATAGACAGTAATTCAGTTGTGTTTGAAATGCTGAAATTTACTTTTATCCTTGGAATTTTGAGTGAGGAAAATGTTCTTTTTGATAAACTGTGAAGTATATTAAAAAGTGTGTAAATTTGGAGAATTTTAGTGAGATGTGTTGTTATTTGTAAGAGAATTAAACAGTTTTTTACTCACAATGTTATATTATGTGTTTCTGTCCTTGTGGTTGAAGCAGTGAATGTTCATAGATGTTCGTACGTACGTGTGTTGATATGTGTGTGTGTATGTCATGACTTTTCATAGCGTTTTCCCCAAAGGGATAAACGCGACGTCTACACTAAGCTACATCTTGTATGTGAGAGACAGCAAGAGGAAAAAAAAGAAAGAATCATGTCGCTTAATATTTATTTAGTTTTATGTCACGTGACCGGCTCAAAAACTCGTTCAAAAAATCTTGGCGGCAAACGAGATTGCGTTGTATACATTTTTACATTTAACAACCAATCCGCAATCAGACTTAAATTGAAGCTTCTGTGATCCACTTTTTGCGCAAAATTTGCGGTCGAATGCAAATTCCAATGCATTTTCTATTACATAGAAATGCATTTTCTATGTAATAGAAAATGCATTGGAATCTTTTTCGACCAATAGTATTCGCTGAATCGAAAATAACAATAATATAATGCAACTAAATGGAAGCAGAATGCTAAAAGCCTGTAGTGTAAATATTTACTATCCAAGGTGTTGATTTCCGCAACATAATGGTGACTAAAAGTTGCCCAAACATACTAGTACCCCATGATACACTATCATCTTCATCCGATTATAAAAGTAGGAAATAAAACATATGTTTGCAATATTTATGAAGAATATTGAATTTTATTAGAATTTTCCATTTTAAAATTTATTTATTAGAGAAGGTATTTCATCTGTTGAATCGGTTTATTCAAATCATAACATTTGGGTTGTACAAAATATAATAGACATTCGCGGAAGGCCAATTTGCATCGCGACTTAAATGTTTTCAGTAAAAAATAAGTCAATAAACGATTAAACAAAAGACGAAGGAATTTGTCGGAATAAACGTATACAATGAAAAATAGATTCATTCAACAATTCTGCTAGCATTTTTTTTGTTTTTTGCCCAATTGTTATTTTAACCATAAACAAACCTATGTCACCATCTTGCGAATGAGGCTGGAATGAAGATACTTATCAAAAAACTTTCATGTCACGTGATTTGCAACGAGAATTTTTTTTAAATGCGCCTTCAAATTAAAAAAAAAGTCCCATTCGAACAGTTTCTCCCCAAGAACAGCCACTTTGTGGAACGGGCCCAAGAGGATGCTTTCCTGATCGCTACAATCTAAACATCTTCAAGTCTACGGTTAAACCTTATATTTCTCACATACTCTCATAAACTGCACCTTTTACTTATTACTCTTGTCGCTCGTACAACCTCCTCATTCAGTAATCCTCTACCTTGAGTGGCTCTTTGGCCTTGAATTCAGTGAAAATTAGTAAAAAGGAAAATGACTTACAGATTTTATGATTGTTTCTTCTTTAGCAGCATATCAACCTCTATGGGTTATTTAAGGTCGAAATCTAAATATTTTCTGATATATTTTTAGGGATAGTAATGGTTTTAGTAATGCAAACCTTACTAATTAACCTGTAGCTGGGGGAAGAACAGGTGGATTTATACCTTTCCCTTTGCTCGTAAATGAATATAACGAACCCAAATTGAATTGGAACTCGGCTTTCCAATTAAAAATTCTGACGTATTATCCATTACGCCAGCTGCGCATCCACGATTACAATACGTAGTGATATCAAATGGTCACCCAACTAGGTCCTGACCAGATTCAATGTTGCTTAACTTCAGTGAACGTACGAGAACTGGTGTTTCAGTATGATGCGGCTGTAAGCCCTCCGAATTTATAACGCAATCATTGGTTTCACAGTGACATTGGTATTATTAACCAACTGATGAAGACAACGTTTTCAGGATTTATTATAATTATATGGACAATAAATCATGTGAGTTTTTAGTTTTATAATATCCATTCTTGTTAAAGGAAATATATTGACAATGTATTTTGTGCGTGTCACATTTTAGCACACAAATGAAGTGTAACATAGATTTTTTATTTATAAATAAACCCAAACGATATAGGCCAAAAAAAGACATATTTGATTAACATGTGGCAGCAGTATAACCATTAGCACGTAGCCTTATATAAGTGAGATATGAGAGCCATCGTATGACATAAGACATAAGACATGGCCGGCGAACACTGAGAAGAATTTGACATAAAAAAAGAAACTGCTATTGAAAATAGTGTTGCGATTCAAGAAAACAGAGCAATAAAACTTGAATGAAAGAGAGAAAATGTCTATGTGAAATAAACATTAGACTCTAATTCAGCAATAATAAACAGAGTTATTTTTAAAGTATTTGTTATGGTCTAGAATGTTGATGATCATTCTAAAAATAACCATGTCATCAGTGATGCTAGAAAAGAAGTATATTTCATCATTTTATCCTCATCTTTCTAAAAACGATCTTTCTACCACAAAAGAGTCAGTGTAGGCTAGGTTACCCATGGTAGTATTGTTGACAAGTAGTAGTAGTAGTACAGAAACTCACGTCTTTGCGAGCAGTCTGTGAAGTTCGAAGACAGACGATTTCAAACGCCATCCTCGGAAACGAAATTCTCGGAGCCAAACCAAGTGTCATGGGTCCTTACCTATAACTACAGAATGAACTCTTTCTAACACTATGTATACTACGCCTCTCAAGAGAGAGGGACGAATCGAGTCGAGCCGATAGTTGTTCACTACAAACCAGACTGACAGTCATACTAACACCTTCCACATCTTGTATTATTATTTCGTGTAACATACCTTCGTTATTTCTACTCTTGTGTTCGTGTTGTTCTTCCTTGGTCCTAACCTGGACCATAACAGTAAGCACTGACTTTTAAACAAAAGACACACTGAGAACATTTTTACACACACCATACCAATATTCTGTAATTCACATCACAAAAAAAATACAAATTTTTGTTATTTATGTCAACACGTGTCTCAAGTTTTTATTGTTCATATTATTGTTGTATGTTTTTAATTCATTTCATTTTCAATATAAAAAAAGAAGAAAAGGATTCTTCCTACACTACAAATACATATAACAGCGAGATAATTACTTTTACAATCAACAAATAATATCAAGTCAGGATTACTACTCCATAAACTCTAACTTACCTGCTCCTGTTACACATTTTAAAAATATTTTGTAAAAAATCTTTTTAGGCCTGTCATTAGATTCAAATATCTATATGGATATTTGTAAACATGCATATACACACAATCTGAATGAAATTAAAATAGACATCTGTGTTGTAAAAGCTATTTTCCTTTTCTGTCTGGCAACAACGTTAAGGTAACAGGAAAAGCGTATAAGCCGGTCCTTTGGAATCATTTTTATAACCCCTGTATCTTATCTGCATATATTTTTTTATATATATTTTAATTTTAGAGGAATTTATTTGAAATTATACAAATCATTGCCGAGTGTGTCAAATATGGAACGAGAATGGTTAATTCATAATATTTCTGTATGTTGGTGTGTGGGGTTAACTCCACTTACTTCCCTGAAATTGCTACTAGAGCATGCTCACCGGCGCTATAAATACCCTGCGATAATTTTTCGCAGCCTCTTCTTACTTTTTCCACTTTAATGTCAACATGTAAGTCTCTCGGGGGTAAGCGAAAAAAAATCACGCACACACAACACACGTACGTACACGCATTTTACTCACTTCACATCCTTTGGACGAAAAAGGTTTTCACATTCTTTTGTTACACACATTAGTGTGTTTGTCATTTATATATCTTTCTTGATAATACATTATCACTTGTTTGTACATATATATTGGTTCTTATTGTTTCTTTCCATTTATTCACGTGGACTCACATACCGAGTGCGCCATTTTTTGTTGTGGGTATTATTTCTCAACTCAAAAGAGCGACGTTACTAACGCCCACAACAGGTATGAATAACAACTATAAATTTAACGTAACTTTGAAATAAGACTGTAAAAAATTCTGGTTGCAGCATTTTTGGTCACGAGCAGTATGGAATCTGTAGCAGGTTGAATGTGTGACTCTATGGAGTAAAAATCGTATTTTTATAGCCTTTTGGGAAATCCAAAAGACTTAGCGCAAATATTTAAATAAATAGTTAAAAATTGTGTTTCTTTTGGTTTTTTTTTGGGTTTTTTTTTTTTTTGGTTTTTTTAGCCACGTGGCGTTCTCTCTACTACGTCCGCGTCTGAAGTTATATGACTTGAATTTTTTATCATCTTGAACTGATGTTTACTGTCTATAAATGTTTGACGTATTGGTCAATATCCTTTCCTATATCATAAAAATATTTTAACGCAGACTATACTAGTGGTCCCAACCTTTTTTTTTTTATCATGAACCACTTAAGCATCTCTAAAATCCTGATGCCCATCCTGCGACATATAATTCTTATTATTCAAAAAGTGAACTCCGATTCACATGAAGGAAATCTAAAAGGTCATTAACTTGGTCTAAGTAAGCTTTCAAAGAACATGGTATCCATGAAAGAGAAAAAATAAAAGAACGAAAGGACAGTTAAAGTACCGAGAAAGAAATTGTTTAAAAAATTATATATATATATATATGTGTGTGTCTGTGAGTGTGTGTGTGTGTCTGTCTGTATGTATGTATGTATAGGGTTAGGTAAATGAAATAAATAGATATTAGCGACCGTATACGCGCGTGCTGCCGTGCATACGTTGGTAAACAAATAAATAATTACTAAATTTAGCCAAGAGGTGTAGACATAATAGTGCTCAATGTAATTAGACAGAGCTAGGATATATATATTAATGACTACACATATACCTAGATCTGATTTGCGACTTAATTTTAATTCCCAACTCGTCGACAAGCTATATCTTGTGCCCGACGAGTTGAGTAACCAACGAAACTTAAGCCGCATACAAAATGTAGGTATATGTGTATTTATTAATATATATATATATATATATATAGTAAATATATAATTACACATGTACATACATACACACAAACACTTTTACGTATGCATACTGTATATGCACTCGAACACACACTCATACTCCCACAGACTCAATAGAAAAAAAATCACTGTTCATAATTCATTCTTGAATTGCCTCCCTTAGAAATCAAATTGCCCTCTGTGAGGCGTGCATACACCCCACACTGGGAACATTGGGACTAAACTCATTAACTATTATAAACGTATATTGCATAAAGTTCAACATCGTTTGCCCGGTCTTGTGGGTGAATACCAATTCTCCAATCTGCAGTCTCTTTCCCCCGGACGCAAACATCGCAAGCCGATCGCTACTTTATCGCTATTTCCATGGCAAATGTTCAGATGACCTCCATTCTTTAGTTCCACCAGTTCAAATCTTTACTACTAGGAATATATATGACACATACGCACAAACACACATGAACATGCTCACACACAAACACACACAAATGTATACGTACGCAAAAACAGGAAAAAAATCAACCTGGCACCAATAACTACTGCATAAGTTGATTACATTAAACTTAGTATAAGGATAACAATAAATTAAGAAAAATGTTATTTGCTGAAACTTTCTGACGACTGAACCAAACGATTACAAAAAGGTTCTTTTGCGAATCTTTAGAGGTTAGGTGTTGAATATAACACCAATCGGCTAAGTGACAAATTTTATTTGTATTAATCAAACTATTTTGACTACTTCCTGTTTAACCATTATTAATTACCAGAATCGGTACAATAAACCACAGTGTCAAAGTACACTTTCTTATCCTACTAAATTTATCCTAATGGTAGCATCACTGGTATGTGACTTCTTAACGTTTTCTTTATGCATTAGTCATTCTTAATGCATTATTATTTGAACATTTCATTAAGCCCTTTGTCATATATTTTCTTTCCCTTACTTTTTATCTTTCTACTTATTTTGTTATTCGTACTAAACAAATCTCAAATTTGTTTTTCTTTCTTTTTCTAGTTTCACCCTTCTGGCCTTTAGTAAACCTACAGATGAACAGGACTTGGTCTTCACAGTTTTGATAACCGTAAGGTGTTTATCTGGCTGTCCGAGAGCAGTGATCCGAACCTGCAAAAAACATGTTACCTCATCGATGATAATTCACCGGATTGCCATTACCATCCATCGCGCTTGCTGAATCTTCTCGTCAGTGGTGGAAATTTTACGGACGTCCTGCTCCTTCGTGTGTCACGCTTCTCCGGCTACTTTTAAACTTCTCATTTGGTCTTTCCTCTTAATAATAACATAAATATTTTGACTTTAAAACTTTGTTTTTATTAAGTTTGGGGTCTTATTAAGCGTAATGGTTGAGGTACATAAAAAGTATGATTATTACAAAAATAGCAATAAATATTGCGGAAAGTCCACCTTTTAGGAGGGTATTGACAATCTTATTTGTGTCCCGGGTCTCAACTTGGCCGACACAGTCAAGAAACTGTGAGGCCGCTCGGATTTTTTTTTAATTATCCAGTAAATGGGTAAACTTTCGCGCGGTAATCTAGTGCTGTACCCGGGACCCAAGTATGATTGTGGTAGATTTCCAGAAATGTTTAATGCTATTTTTGTAATAATAATCATTTTTATTTACCTCCTCTTTTACGTTGAAAAAGGCCACAAACTTAATAAAAACAAAGTTTTAAAATCATAATGTTTACATTAAGAGGAAAGACGAAATGCTGTAGCCGAGACACAAATATGACCCAAGATTATCGGTACGTTTTCGCAAAATTTTAATGCTGTTTTTGGAATATTCAAGCTTTTTTTACACCAGAAATGATGTTTTTTTTTAAATTCTGCAATTTTACCGAAAGTACATAAAAAGGGTTAAAACTTTAGGTGACTTCAGACAGCCTTTTGGTATGTGAGTATTTACAATTTGTGTGTATGTGTTCCTCGACTATATTCACATACGACAATAATGAATTTATGTGAGGCACGATGTAGTAATGGATTGAGGAATCGGAGAGCCGAGTTCGAATTCCATTCGAATCCATTACATTCACTTACGTGCTAATACCCTTGCGAAAGGTATGAATCCTCTTCTTCTTCCCAACAGCTATGGGTAAATAGCAGGACAAACCGGGTTCTATAGCTTTGGATGGCAACTGGCTTACCTCAGAAAGAAATGACAACCTACTGCGTGAAAAATCTGCCTCGTCAGTCATGTATTGAAAAATACATGATCACCTAAACGTGTATCACGCATGGTACATAATGGTAATAAAATACGCACATCCTATCTCCCCTCTTGTTTGTAACCATCCACTATAATAAAATAACCGTTTTCAGCGCTAAAGCTGAATTAGTCAAATAAAGCTTCATAAGCTTCAACTTAGAGTTGTTGCTGTATTACAAGGAAGTTCTCACAACCATTGTCTTAATATTGCATAGGATATTCTGTGATTTTTTTTTTCAATTTCAAAAAGTCTATCTCTGCCGGCTGCTGGAACTGATGGCTGGTTTCCATTCTCTCGAACTGCCAACTTTAACAGCAGTACTTGGCTACCCGAGATAGTTCGGATCTTTACTTTCTCGGTGACTGCGACGAACGACTGGACTCTTTTTATTTCGATACTCTCTGTCACCGATGTGGACACTCGGAAACTCCTGCTCTGTTGTCTCTATTACTCTATTACTCCACACTCGAGATCCCTTGTCTGCTGCTGATGATTTTGCTGCTGATGATGATGATGCTGATGCTGATGATGATGCTGATGCTGATGATGATGCTTTAAAGCACTGGTTTATATTGAGAATCAAGCATGGTCTTGTGGGTGTTCTAGAGATGTGAAATTTCTATTGTTATGACATTTGCTTCCCTTCTCAGTCTCGACTACCTGTCAACACCTATCGAGTTCTCAGGAAACATAAACAAAGAAGATGAAAACCAATAGCACAATCTCTCTTGGAGTGGTAGTAGTGACCCAATTTTCTGTTTTTAATTTTTCCTAATCAAAGTGTTAATATCACGTTCCGAACTGTTGAATATACATTATTTTATTATGGTGTGAGTGAGTGATGGGAAATAGGTATATAAATATAATCTGCGAAATGGTTGAGATGAATATATATTTAAGTTCCAAGCTAAGTTCTGGCTGACACATTCCTTCCCGATAAATGCATTACGCTTGGGGTCTCTCAAAAGTTAGTTTCCCAGCCAGGTTTTGATTTGACACATTAGTTTTACCCAAAAGTACACTTCCAGAGATGTAAACTGAGAGTCTTGGTTTCAAGCCATTCTGACGCCCGCTCTAATCTTCATTTTTATAGTTCTAATTAATATTTTTCAACAGTGATTTTGTGGAAGATGCCACATTTGCCAGTTACACCCCATGGGAAAATGCACTCTTCCCCTGTAGTAATTATCACGCACAGTACATACAAATCACGCGACAAGCATTCATTGGTTAATCTACTCAAAACTAGCTCGTTGATTGATCAGTTCCGACCAATCAAACCGCCTGCACGCGACAAATCTGTTTTCCCACTCAATATGCTCTGAGCCTCCCACGTGAGACACAGACATATATAAACAAAACATGTGTAAGGTCCCTCGCGTTTCTCTTCATTCAACTTTCTCCTTGCTGCCAAGATGTAGCCCGTCTTAACTATGCAGTCAGACGTTAATGACCATTACCAACACTTACGCAAGTCAGAATTTAATTCCTAGAGAAATGCCAAACTGACCCACGCAAGTCAAAACTCTGACCAACCGGGACTTTGCCACGCAAAATATCTCTGGCTCAACAATCCACAAACACACTCTATCTCTCTCAGGAACGCTATCCAAACATCACTTACGATACTTAAAAAGTGACATTTTTCTCATTACTTAATAAGTATTAGTAAACAAGCAATCAAATTCTCACACAACTAAAGGTAGGCAACTCCTACCAATTCTGAACAATAATACAAACAAACTTATGTACACACACTAATAACTGAACTAGCACAAAGGACAATTTCGTACGTAACTGGACACGTAGGTTAATTTTGTGAACAAATCTGAATAGCAATTGCAAACACTTTCAAACATTCACAATAATATTCTACGCAGCTATTCTCATTTATCCATCAAAGTTCAACTCAATTGTATTCTTGAATTGTATAAACCAATGTTATTGTTGTATATATTTAATGTTTCGCTTTGCTTTCAACCTTCTTGCATGATTTCTTTCTAATATTTTTCTTTAATTGTTGTGGACGAATGTTTTTAGAACACCAACACTAAAAATCTTTCTGATCACTCAAAATACATTCGCCAGTCTGCAAAGGTTTCTTTATTTTAACCTCCCGCTTTAATTAGCATTTTCTTTAATTTTTTGTTTCTTTCGCTACCGGAAGTCACCGTTTGCAACTTTCATGCACCGTCAAAACTTCGAACAAGATCGTCAATTTCTTAAAATATAGCCAACACTGTAGTGTTTATTATATTATATTACATTATATTATTTATTGTATTTTATATTATAGTATATCATATTCTTTATTCTATTATTTTATTATATGATTTGCTAATGAGGCTCATCTTAGTTGTTACACTCACAACGCGTCGAGTTTGGTCAGTACCTCGATGGGTGACCGCTTGCGAATACCTGGGGCTGTAAGCTTGGTTGTGCGGATGATGTAATGGATAACGGCTCGGAATTATAAATTGGAGAGCCAATTTCCAATTCCAGTCGGGTTTGATATGCGCAAATACCCTTGGAAAAGGTATGAATCCACCTATTCTTTACACAGTAAGACTTGTATCACTAAAGCCATTATTATTTTCAAAAAGAAATCTTTCAATCTAAAAATATATTCTGGCTTTAAATAACATGCTAAAGGTTGATAGTCCGTAAAAAAAAACTAATCAATCAGTCAATATACTCACAACGTTTTGGCCATTTCAGATGTGTGTCGTCGTCGTACTGGTTAACCTTGTCGAATTTTTGGACCGAATATTGTTTATAGTCAGCAGATGTTCCTTATTTCGCAATGTCCACCCTAAGGGATAATTCGTATTATTAAACACATTTTCTATCAATACTTTCATGGAAATTGTTCTGATGAACTTTCCTAGTCTTTATGAATTTAAGCGTAGTATTAGACTGGCAGCACCGTTTCATCATTTTACAGTTGAAATGGTTAGATGTAACCGTAAGTTCTATGCTAACAGTTTCTTCTATCACACTTCTCCCTTGTGGAACTCTCTTCAGGCTTCTTGCTTCCTAGTCAACTTTGATATTTTAAAGTGAGATTCACCCTGTACAATACCCGAGGGCCACTCGAGGTATGGGGATACAGAGTAAAAGGTACCGTTTACTCAGATAGGTGGGGAAGTAAATGGTTAACCCTGGACTTGAACGGGTTAAGACTGTAATGATCGGAGATGCAACCTCCTCAGTTCCACAGAGCAGTAATTCATGAGAAGGAGCTGCTCCAGTGTAACTTACTTCTTAGCAATAGAATACGTATGGAATTATTAGTATGGTGGTATCTGCCACACAGAGTTTACTGACTATTCTGTGTTAGGAAGAATAACGTGTTTTAGCCTTCCAGTAGCACACCGATACTAATATTTTCATTAGTGTAGCCATTGGTACACTAATACTGAATATGAATATAAAAAGACGAAATACGCGAGCGTAACAAATAAAACATTTAATATGGCAAACAACTTACGTACATATATTCAAAAGATTTACATATGTCCCAAAACAAACGATTGTCCATATTGTCCCAAAGGAACGAGGAGGTTTACAGAACGAGAACAAAGAAATAACATACCAACTTTATGGCCTTTGATCGTCCGCAGATAAGTGAATAGAAAGTACTTTTTTTTTCGCTAGGCTGTGCTCATGTTGACCAGTTTCCACGTGTGTGGACACCCTGGTGGTCAGGAAGGTAAAGAGGTCGTTCCTCCCAGAACGGAAGTAAAGACAAAAAGAGCAGAAGAGTTCTACTCTCTAAAAGGGGCCAAAACTCTCATGAGCTAAACCCAAGGGAAAACAACTGTGGTCTCCCTACAGAATGATAGTGGTTTGCTACAATGTAAGTGGCATGGAGGCTCCTAGCTGTGAAGGTTAGAACTGGTGGAACTAAGTAATGTAGTTCGTCTGAGCACTTTCCATGAAAGATCAGTGAGGAGATTGCCACATCTCGTCTGTGAGAAAGGGGTTGCAGGGTAGAAAATAATGTGTCACTCATTGTTACTATTTTTGGATACATTATGTACTAGTGAGCCAGTCCAAATGACTTGACTCATTTTATAGTTCACCAATAGAAGGTTAACCAATCAGAAGACGTAGAATATACAATCCGTCGTGTATAAAGGCGGCCATTTTGTTTACTCTATCCAAATGTCCAGTGCCAGCTTGTCAAGCAAAGAGGAACAGAAGGAAGAACTATGCTCTGCTACTTTTACCGGGATATCCACTGCTAACCTGAACAACGTTTCCCTACTGTCTTCAAAATATTCACTGCTAACCTCTGGATTTATACTCAAAGACGACTGTCATCATGAACAACACCCATAAGGAAGCGGGGGCGCTTTTGGACTCTATCGAAACTGGAAAAGTGAGGACTGGACAGCTCCTGCCGAACTATGACAGCAGTACTTTATTTTAGGCCTGATCTGATTCTTGTAAAGGTAGAGGATATGCATAAGGAATCAGGAAACTTACTGTAGCCGTACAGAGAACAGACCACTTTTCCTGCGTCTTTAGCGATGGATCGCATGTACGAGTTCCACTTGGAGTTTGGGGTGAGTTTGAGGCGCAATAGTCACTCAATACACTGAGCCTCCCCGCGAGAACATCCATGGTCATGGTAGAATGTAAATAGTTTGGTTTTCGAGGTATTGAATACAACCAGCCAGCTTATTTCCCCCCCCTGAGAGATGATAGAGCTAGATCAGATGAGAGATCAGCTTCCAATCTCTGGTCATCACGAGCTTTCAGATGCACCCATATACCACCGTACCATCCGCATGGATATTCACAAGATGAGCTGCTTTCGCTGGTTCCCAGACTTCATAAATTTAAGCGTTCAACTAGGCTGGCATCTCGCTCTCACCCTTTCACTGTTTAAACTGTTAAATGTATCCGTCTCTTCTACTCCAATAGCTCCATGTCTCACACTTCTCGCCTGTGGAACTCCCTCCCCTTTTCCTGTTTCCCTGATAGCTATAATCCCTAACTATTCAAATGTAGTGTCAATCGACGTCTCCAGATGCCTTGATCTATCCCTTATCCTTCTCTTCATCCTTTCCTCTATCACTACTATTTGCTCTCGCTCCAACTCTCTGTAACCTCTTGCGTGCTAGTGGCTTCCCGCCTTGCTTGTGGTGAAACGCTTAAAAAAAAAATGTATACTGTAAGGCAGATCATTTATGTAAAGTAAAAAGTGGGTTGTTCCGAGAAGTGAACGACTGCGTTGATTGCTAGGGTCCCAGAAAGCTGGCCGTTAACAACTACCTTCAGGGACCTATCCGTTAGGGAGGACTTTATAAATGAGAAGACTCTTCCAGTAATTTCATAACTAGAAAGCTTGAGCAGCAAACCTTTATGTCACACCTTGTCAAAGGTCTTCGAAATATTTAATCCTGTGGTCCTTGATGTGTATTTGTTATCCAAAGCCTCATTGAAAACGTGAGTTATGGTAGGACCTTCAAAAATGTCAACCGTCATCTCCTGTTTTCTTAATTCTTCTTCTTTTATTGTTCTCTCTCCTTAAAAGTGTATTTTTTTTCTCATAATCTCTGTCATGAGTCCATACCTATAACTACCGAATGAACTCTTCCTAACACTATGTATACTACGCCTCTCAAGAGAGAGGGACGAATCAAGCCGAGCTTCTCGACTTGACGGTCGAACTCTCAGCTTTTGAGCGGAAAGGAACCCGGACGAGGTTCCGCCGAAGGGCAGAATCTCGTTCGGGGTGAATGACCTACCCTATCTCGTTTTTACGAGTCATACGGGCATATTTTTGGCTGAGCCTACGGGCTCAGGAAACCCACGATAAAAATGACCTTGTGTCGCATGCAACCCTCGTGGGGGGTGGCTAGATACCGAATCAAGTCGAGCTTCTCGGCTTGACGGTCGAACACTCTGCCTCTGAGCAGAGAGGAACCCGGACGAGGCTCCGCCGAAGGGCAGAGTCTCGTTCGGGGAGGTTGACCAACCCGATACCGTTTATACGGGTTCTACGGGCATTTTTTTGGCCGAGCCTACGGGCTCGGGAAACCCACGTTAAACTCGGCCTTGTGCCACATGCAACCCTCGGGGGGGGGCTAGATACCGAATCAAGTCGAACTTCTCGGCTTGACGGTCGAACTCTCTGCCTCTGAACAGAGAGGAACCCGGACGAGGCTCCGCCGAAGGGCAGAGTCTCATTCGGGGAGGTTGACCAACCCGATCCCGTTTATACGGCATTTTTTGGCCGAACCTACGGGCTCGGGAAACCCACATTAAACTCGGCCTTGTGCCACATGCAACTCTCGTGGGGGGGTGGCTAGATACCGAATCGAGTCGAGCCGATGGTAGTTCACTCCAAACCCGACTGACAGTCATACTAACACCTTCCACATCTTTTATTATTATTTCGTGTAATATACCTTCGTTATTTCTACACTTGTGTTCGTGTTCTTCTTCCTTGGTCCTAACCTGGACCATAACACTAACACTCAATAATTCCTTGCGGTCTTAGTGGCTTTAGAGTGAAATGATTTTAAAAAATCTACGAAAGAAATAATACTTAAAAACTAACACTCCGAGCCCTCCGCCGGTCTCAGGCGTTATACGCCGGGTGATATTTCAAGCGCAGCGTCCATCGTGGTTTCTGTTGATTCCCTTCTTTCCAGTACGTTAGGTCTGAGTAGTTTAATAAAAATGGCTATATACCTATATGTAGTTTCTAGATATACAGTAGCGCCCAAAATTAAGGAACAAAATTAAAACTTCGATATCTCAAAAAATATAGATCCAATTTTTCTGAAACTTTCACTAAATGTAGACAATTGTCAATTCTTGTTGTGCTTAAAATCTGTAAATTATTTAGAATGATGCAGATAGAGCTGTGATTCATTTAATACTTTGCTCAAGTATCAAGTGTTCAAAATTAAAGAACAAATCGGGAAACATGTGAGAATGACGCACATAATCCGAATTTCTGATAAGCGAGATCTTTATCTTAAAGATTGTTTATCATCCCTACGTCATTTTACAACATGGCTGTTGTGTTCGCCGATCGACACATAGACAACGTGGAGTAAATAAGGTTTACAGTCAACAAAGAAGTAAAATGATTCGGTCTTACCGTGCACGTATTAGTTCTTCGTAAACTGGAGTTGAGATGAGTCGGCGATGATTTTCCGCAGCACTTAGAAAAGAGAGATGAAGATAGGAGTGCAAGAACATACATTTATTTCCTTAAGACATTTTACAGGAAGTCGCCTTACGGCGGAAGTTGTAGTTTCCTTTTTGTCCGCAGTTAATATACATGTGTATGTGTATATACACACACATGTATGTATACATATAACAATGGCGAACCGACGAAAAGTTGACAAGTCTCTAAAAGCTGATGTTGACGAACTACGAAAGGAAAATTACACAATTGACCAGATTGCTGAACATGTGAAGCGTTCCAAAAGCGTTGTGAACCGAATTCTGAAACTACGAAAACACTGATCGCTTAACCAGTCCAATCAAGGTGGGTAGACCAAAGAAAACAACGGCCAGTGAAGACAGGATCTTCAACGCCTAGCATTGAAGAACCGTTTTCGAACTGCGGCAGGCATTTCACGAGAAATTTCAAATGACATTAATGTGAATCGACAAACTGTCTTGACGCTTGCAAGAAATAAGGCTTTATGCTAGGTGTCCACAGAAGCAAAAAGAATAAGGCAGCAAAACTGGAATTTGCAAACAAGCGCGTGTTGTGGTCAAAAAAACAGTGGTCTAGTGAAAGTAAATTTAATTTAAATTTTCTGATGGAAAACAGTATAAAGACAAATTTGTGAAAGGTTGAGTTTAAAGTTCACCAACAAGAGAGTCAAGTTTGGCGGAGGCAGCGTAATGACTTTCAGCATGTTTTCAAGTCTGAGTACGTCTCCTTATGTACGCTTGCATAATAGAGTTAATGCTGCTATGTACAAGAATTTGTTAGAATATGTTTTACCGGTATCACAAAATTCTGGGTTTGAAAATCTTGTGTTTATGTAAGATAATGCTCCCTGCCATAAGACAAACCAGGTTGCTTATTGCTTATCTGAACGACCAAGTAATAAACGTTATGGATTGTCCAGCTCAAATCCAGACATGACACCTATAGAAAACTTATGGGAGACTTCAGGACAAAATGTCATGGCGAAGAATCTATCAAATGTCGAAGATCTATGAAAAAAATTACAGGAGGAATGGGCTAAAATTACAGTTGACGAATGTAAAAATTTAGTGAAATCCTGTGAACGCTAGTGTGCTGCAGTGATTCGAAACAACATTTTGCATTTTGTTGTCCAATTATGTTTTATTAAAAACATTGTTTTTTCCTTAATTTTGGACACTTGATATTTGAGTAAAAAATTAACTGACTCATAGCTCTCTCTGTATCATTGCAAATAACTTACAAATTTTAAGCACAACTGCACTGCCATTTGTCTACATTTAGTGAAAGTTTCAGAAAAATTAGACTTATATTTTTTGAGATATCGAAGTTTTAATTTTTGCTCCTTAATTTTGAACGCTACTGTAGAATAAGATAGATCACACCTAACATAGATAGATAGATAGATAGATAGCACCTTCCGCCGCTGCGGTCTACGTTTAGTGGTCCGGTCCTCAGGTTCTTAGAATGGCTTTTTAACCACAGGGCTACCTCTGCGCTGGTCAATGCTGACGCTGGTCCAAACTGGTTGTTGGTCACTGGCCGCTTCAATCCACACTGACTCTGCCCACGCTGTGTTCTTGATGTCAGAACAGTTGAAAATCGAAGGTCGTCATAATCGCAGCGCTGGGTGAAGCCGTGATGGGTGCTATATTAAGGAAGAAAAATATCTTCACGACGAAAAATAAAACGAAACATTCGTTGGGTTAATCTTTAGTTGGTTTATATAGCTCTTGGTGTAACAAAATTTAACCCTTCCCCAATCAATCTCTGTGGTGACACTGAAACTTCTGAAGAAGCTAGGTTCAAAGTCTTGGCATCAGGAAATCTAGTGGCAACTGACGTGGATTTCAGAGGCAATCGATGCGTGTTCTCAGCCCAATGTCTCCGAGCTTCCCAAAGCAATCTGCTTATATGCACTTCGGCCCAAAACTGGCGTGGGGTCGAAGGGTACTGGGAATTCAGTGATTCCCCAATTTTCATTAATTCCAATAAAGGTTTTCTTTGTTCCCTATTTCTGCTTTTTTAATCAACTTTTCAAATTTGGAGAATTATCCACCTTGCTCCTACCTTAACTTCAACTTGCTTCACTTCACATCTTGCAACGCTACTATGCACAGGCGAGGCTAAATTCCGCCTCTTCTCCTTCTTTCTCGTTATTCTAACTCTGCCCACTTCTCAGGGCTGACATAACCGTCTTTGTGACAAATCTAATTTTTAAAGTGTGTAGGAGAAAGGGCGTGGTTTATTTTCCTCATTAATTTCAATTCTCTGACTCCTTTCCTGGACTCACCTGTCCAACGAAAACACAAATCAGATCTCCTTCTCATTTTAAGCTTAGCGATAGATAAAAAATGTTTGCCAATTTGTTTTCGTCAATGAAAATATACTTGTTTACCTAAATTCTCAACAAAGAGACACGCTGTTTTCCATCCTTGGGCCGGTTGCCGTCTTAGCGAAAACATAAACCAGATCAACTGCCTGTTATGACGGATCGATTTTCATAAACCTAATTCTCGCAGCGGGTTCATTCTGTTTTCATTTCTCAATTCATTTTCGCTAACGAAAATATAATTCCCGTCTGCTTCTCTTTTCGCCAATGGCATGTGTTATTCTAATTTCCCAAGAAAGAGATAAAGCCATTTCCCAATTTGCTTTACCCACATGCCAGAATGTAAATTCTTGGTGCATCGTTCCAATTCATAGGGGTGAGGCAAACAAGATGGCCATTGCTTGACTTCCACATTATCAGGAAAAATGTCTTCCATTCTCTGTTAATATCTCTCTTACTTCGAGTTTATATTTCATTTTGGACTTAACCATTTTTTTTTTTTTTTTTTTTTTTTGTGTAGAATTAATGTTTAACCACCTCACAGCCTCAGTGACATAGATAGATAGATAGATAGATAGATAGATAGATATAGATAGATAGATAGATAGAATGGCAATATGCATAGCATAAATGAGATTCGTAACCAATTAGTCATTGGAGTACCACATTTATAGCAGTGGGTATGCCGAAATTTAATTTTTTTTTTTTTAAGCAATTTTTTCTTTTTGCAACAATCTACTGCTGGTAATTTATTTACTTTTTTAAATCTATACTATCAATTTTTGCCTAGTTTGAAAGTTCACTATTTTCCCGTACCTGGGACCCTCACATGTGCGAGCAGTCGGGGTCAGAGTGGACCTGGGATCAACAGCAATTACGAGGTGGTTCTACGCTCTTCAAAACCTCCCGATCAAGTTTTGCTGCTGGATGTAGTTTATCGTCATACGTAGGACGAACATTTTTGTCAGTTCTGGACGAAACAGATAGTCGAACTCGCCCGGCCGATTCCACTTTGCTGCGCTGATAACCGCTATACTACCCACAAATACTGAAGACGCAAAATCGTTGTGACTAAAACAGAACATTAAAAAAAACGAACAGAGCTAAATAACGAAACTAGATTCTCACCTAAAGACATTTTCCAGACGATGCCTACTAAATTCGGACTAGTTTGACACAAGGCTAACCAATAAAGAATGAATCAACAATCCCAGTGGGGATCGAACTCATTTACAGAAGAAATGTGGCATGTTTATAAAAAGACAAAAAAGAGAGAGGCCTCAAGAGTTTCTTGGGCTAACCTTCTCAGCTGACATGAAGTGGAAAGACTATATTGAATCCATTTCTAGGTCAGCTGCTTAGTAAGTTGGTTCACTGTGTTGTGTGAAACAATTTTTCTCTCCAGAATCTATTTTACATATCTATAAGTCTACCATTTGTCCATGCTTAGGATATTGCTGTTACATATGGTCCGGTGCACCTGATATTTTACCTCGAGCTCCTTGATAAAATCCAAAGAAGAATCAGCAATATTATTGATCCTGACGGCTCGGCTTCAGTCACTTATACATTGCTGTACGGTTGCCTCTCTGTGTCTCTTTTATAAATAGTTTCATGGTAATTGTTCGGATGAGCTCTTTGCCTAAACTCTTTTAATTTTTAAGCGCAGTACGAGACTGACGTCGAGATCTCATCAATTTACAACTGAGCTGGCTAGATGGAATCGTAACTTCTATAACAGTTTCTTTTCTCGCACTTCTCGCTTGTGGCACTCCCTTCCGGCTCCATGCGTTTCACCCAAGTTTGATCTGCAAACATTTGAAATCAATGTCAATTGCGCTTTCCTCTTCCCGCTCTTTTCTGTTCCTAATTCTTCCACTGTAACCCCTTGTGTCTTAATGGCTTTATTGCCTTGAATGGGACGATACCGATTTAAAAAAAAGAAAAAAGAAAAGAAATGTTGCAAGTCTGTCATTTGAATGTTTTCAATTAGAAGAGCTAGATCTTAAATCAATGAGGAGTAAGAATTTGCTCTCTAAAATTAGTTCACATTATTTTCACGGGTAGGGGACAAATGGTTTTCTGGTGGGTTAGCTCCCTATCTACCGTTTAGCGACGGACTTGATGCGCTGACGTCGTAATCATGCGCACACAGTTACCGCTTTTTTGTTCCGCGTTAAATGTAAGAAAGTTGTTTTTCATGGTTAGATAAAAAAAAATATTTCTAGTTTATTTCTTTTGCTTTCTTTTTTTTTTTATTAAATAGCTTCGTATTTTTCATTCTTTAAAAATTTTGTCTTAAGTCTGGACATGACGTACCGCCTACGTCACTACATTCCTCTACGGACCGCTTTTTATTAAAAAAAAAAAATACTACTCGTCATGGTCTACGAAATTTTGATAACTACAAACAGGCGCTCACAAAGATTTGAATTGATTAATTAAAAGAAGAAAATCAAGAAAGACCTCTTTTAAATGTGTCTCTTCTTAAAAAGTGGTTCTTTTTATCAAAAAGGCATACAACACGATCTTAAGTAATGATTTAATATTGCTTCTATAATTATTAAAGAGGTCTTTTCTACTAATTCATCCCAAACTATTAATTCACTCCAAAATATATATATATATATATATATATATATATATATATATATATATATATATATATATATATATATATATATTTTTAAAATGATACCAAATTCTCCCAGAGCGATGCCCTTCCATTGCACTCCGGTTGGGTTGACCTATGCGATTGCCCCAAATGTGGGCGGCTCAGGTACGCTATTTCTAAGGGCGACGTCCTCGTCCACCCCGATAAACAAGCCAAAAAACAGTTTTTTTTTTTCTTTTTTAAATTGTATTAAATTCCTTGTAAGTACCTCGAATATCATCCGCACTTATTTTATCCTGATTTTCGGTATTTTTTTCATCCTGAGGATTGAAGTTGTTGTGAGGTAAGCTAAACAAATTTTGATTTAAAATTTATAATTTAAGAAGAATGTCAAAAAAACTTAAAAAAAAAAAAAAAAAAACTTATAAATTTATAATTTCTTGGGGTGAATTAATTAATATTTGCGATAAGTAACTTTACATTATTTGTTAGAAATTAACAGAAAAGATCCATTATTTAAATGTTAACAACAACAACTAGTAGTTAATAACTGAAACAGTAATAATAATCATAATGATAATAAAGACGCAGACGACATGAGTAAATAAATAATAGCGATGAAGAGGAGGGAGAGAGAGAGACGTAACAGAAAAATGGTAGCAGTTGAAAGTTTTCAAATAACCATGTTGAAAACAGTAGTTTTATTTTATTTTATTTTAATTGGCAAAGTAAAAATGGAAACAGTTTGCTGTCAGAATGAGAAGATAATGGATGAAACAAGGAATGAATTGGTGCAGATTTTGTTTACCAGTCACATCATAACTTCCAAAACTACTTGTTAGTTAAATTTTTGTTGTTACAGGCGGTGAGCTTTTTCGGCTGCTTCTCAAGACCTGACCCAGCTTTGAGTAATTCCCGCATTAGCAGAACAGGACAGGCTATGATTTTTTTTTAATTCTACCAACCGGCTTTGCTTTAGATTTTAGAATAGTGGATGTGATTTTAAAAAAACTTTTAAAAGCGTGTGAATTGCCTTAAGCTAGAGAGGGTGACGGAAATATGTCGAAAGACGTTTTAGCTGTAACCTGAACAAACCAATGTTTGTGTAGGAATTTCATCTTATTGTTAATACATAATATAATGATAAATGTACTATGAAAACTTTGTTTTTAGCTTTGTCAACGTAGTTGCAAGGATCTACGTTCATAATTTTTCATTCGTTTTTTGTATGTGTGCGCACGCGCGTGCGTGTGCTTGTGTGAGGCATCTACTACATTTTTTCTGTCTCTGTCAAATCTATCACTTTGTCAAATGCGTCTTCTTTGTCAATTATTCTTCAGGCTAAGTGTTATTAATAATTGTCACAGTTATTGTTTGCTAGTTGTTGTTTGTTTTGTTTTTTTGTTTGTTTTTTTTTTTTTGTCGTGAAAGTGGGTACATTATACCTGTGTCCGTTTTCTTTATTTGTGGTAACTGGATACAATATCACTGATTTCGTAGCAAGAGTGACACACTTTTTTTTTCGTTTTTTTTTGTTTTTTCGTTTTACACATTGTTTGTGAGGACGAAGGGGACTTGGAGCAGCCTAGGAAGACAGGTTGATGGGGGGGGGTAGGAGTGTTTCCCTCTCAATACTGGTATAGCCTGTGTTCATGTGACTGCTGCTAGTTTTCACTGGTCTCGGTTAAACAAAAAAAAAAAAACGGAAGACATCAACATATTGAAAGTAAGTAAAAAAAAAAATAGTTTTGTTCTCAACTTTTTTCCCTATTTTTTTTTCACACGAACAATGGACGTAAGAATAAGTTTTGAAAGTTTAAATAAGATTAAATCAGTCCCGTGGTAAGAGACATGGATACGAAGCTTAGACTTGATTTGTAAGACAATAAAATGTCCTGGTTAATTCTGAAAACTTTTCTGAGAGTTCTGTTGTGTAGTAGGCATATTTTCTTTTCTCGTTTAAAAAAATTAATTCGTCTATTTTGTTTGGAATAGTTGTGATAGGCAAGAAAATACAACTAAAAATCGTTCGGATTTTCACTGAAAAGAAAAGCTGGTCAAATCTCGCATTGTAATTTTTTTTTTTTTTTTAATAATACACTTTCACTACACCAGTTTTCTTATTTCTGCTCAACGAACATGGGGGAAAATGCACCATACATATTCAAATAATAATCGTTTTCATATTTATTTGTTTGTTTATCGCTACTTTGTGTTTTATTTACTGTGTTTTTCTTTCACAAACTCGTTGTATATACGACGTTTAAAATCAACTAAATGGAAAAAAACAGTTCCTGTTTTATTTTAACATTAACTTATATTGCTATATTGATTTACCTTAATTTATAATAAAAAATATACTGGGTTTATTTATATATTTGTGTGGAGTACACACTTAAAGTGCATGTGCGTATGTAACTCCCAAATAAATGTTTTGTTTTTTGTGTTCTGTTTAATTCTTCTGTCTGTACGCGTATCACAAATTATTCGCTGGCTGGATTTAAACAAAAAGCTAAAACAAAGTGATTTATCGTACAATTCAATACATCACTTTTCCCATCTTAAAGACAACGCTTTTTTACTCGAATACTTACACATATAAATGAGGCGTGTTTAGCGTACCACATCATAATGCTGAATCCATGGAAAAATGTTTAAATGTTACATAAATTCCAAATGCAGGTCATAGTTGCATTAGAATTTTTTAACATTTAAAATGTTATAATTTCAGGCCGGTCACCAATTTGAGTGGTGGGGGTAATGGGTTTTAAAGTCAGTGGAGCTGCGGGTGAAACCGTTTCAATTTTAACAATCCATTTTTTTTTTTTTTTTGTGAATTGAATTCTATTTCTAACCCTCAGTTTGGGATAACAATAGTGACCGTTTGTTGTTAGATTTAAAAATAAAAAGGAACAATTTCTTTTTTTATGATTTAAAATAAAATATTTTTTCTTAACCAGTATGCACGATGAAAGGTGAAATTGTATCGAACGCTGAAAATGTGTACGAGGAATTGTTTATGTTTGCAATAATTAGCACACTCAAAGTAGTTCACACCATTTTCAGGGGTAGGAGCGGTGAGATGATTTCCGTGGGCAGCTGTCTGACGAAGAGCCTGTGTAATTTCACAATCATGAAATACGTTATGGTCACTTTATTTAGCTACTTCCCCATGGGTGTAGAATCGGTGTTGATTAGATTTCAAGCCCGACGATATAATTTTTTTTTATAGGTGCATCGATATAGTGCAATGGTTAACGAGCCTGGTCTAGTTGACCATAAGACTGAATGAGCGAGTTCGATTTTCACTATGATGTCCATACTTGTGGCTTTGTGATATAACTAATGTAATTGTAATGGTATTTCGATAGTAGCTTAGTTCAGCATGAAAACTGAGTAGTGAGTTCGATTCCCAATGTGTGCCGTATACTTGTGGCCTTGTATCATACTAGGATAAGTTTAAATAACAGTAACTGTTATTTACGGGTCTTCATTGTGAGCAGAAGTCAGTGGTTGACTGGGACAGGAAATGGCTTGTAAATTTGATTTTTTTTTTTTTTTTTTTTTTTTATAAGCGTTTCACCCCAAGCAAGGCGGAAAGCCACTAGGACGCAAGGGGTTACAGAAGATTTGGAGCAAGATCAGATAGGTGTGATAGAAGAAAGGATGAGGAGAAAGATAGTGGATAGATCAAGGCAACTGGAGATGTCGATTGACATTACATTTGAACAGTTGGAGATTATAGCTCTCAGGGAAACTGGAATAGGGAAGGGAGTTTCACAGGCGAGAGGTGCGAGACATGAAGCTATTGGAGTAGAAGAGACGGCTACATTTAGCAACTCCTCGGAGCAATTACCATGAAAGTATTTGTAAAAAAGACAGAGAGAGGCGACGGCGCGTCTGTGAGAGAGCGACTGTAGACGAGATGCCAGAACAGGGCCAATTATATTGCATATCCGCCTCTGGAGTTTATCAAGAACCCCGAGGCAAACAGAAGGGGCTCCAGCAATACTCCATACAAGAGGGAAATTGTTGATTTGTAGATCTGAAGGATCGATTCCAGGGAGAAAAATTTCCTGGCGCGGCACTGGGAGCCAACTTTCCTTGCGGTGGACGAAGCAATTTACTCAATGTGCCTCTTAAACGAAACTGCTCTCATTTAGCCTCAATAGAGAAACTTCCCTGCCCCTTATCAGCATGATGCTCGACTTTACGAGTGTCACACTGCGCCTTCTTGGCCTCACGTTTTCTACTGACCTGAGGTGGAACAACTACATTGAATCAATAGCTGCATCTATCGTAAGGAAAGTTGGCTCTCTGTGTCGTACCAGAAGGTTTTCCTCGTCTGAGTCCATCCTACACATTTACAAATCTACCATTCGTCCATGCATTGAATACTGTTGCCATTTATGATCTGGTGCCTTTGCTATTCATCTCGCGGTTCTCGACAAAATTCAAAGGCAGATCTGCAATGTTATCAGTCCTGACTTGGCATCTCGACTTCAGTCACTTTCCCACAGACGTGATGTGGCTTCCCTCTGTCTTTTCTACAAATATTTTCATGGCAACTACTCTGACGAGCTATTTTCCCTGGTGGCCCGATTCTGCATGAATTTAAGCGTGCTACCAGGTTGGCATCTAGGTCCCACCCTTTTACTGTTGAAACAGTTAAATATAACCGCCTCTTCTATTCCAACACCTTCTTGCACTTCCCGACAATGGAACTCCCTTCCTCTTACTTGCTTCCCTGATAACTACAATCTTCAAAAATTTAAATGTAACATCAATCATCATCTTCCGATGCCTTGATCCCCGTTATTCTTTTTATCCTGTCCTCAATCCTCCCTATACTCAGTCTTTTCTCTTACTTTCACTCTCTGTAACCCCTTGCTTGAGATGAAATGCTTAAAAAAAGTGAAAGGAAATGGAATAAATTTCAACAAGACGACGTTCTGACGTTTTTATATAACAATTGACTGATTAACAAATGTGAAAAAAATACACAGGTTTGCATGTAAATATAATTGAAAAGAAAGAAGACATTAAAATTTAGGAAGTGTGTATGTGATACACGTGTGTGTGTGTGTGTGTGTGTGTGTGTGTGTGTGTGAAAGAATTCAGTCACTCAAGAGAAAGATATATCCATGTCAGGGAATAAGTCCTGGCGTTGATCTACCGCATGCTAGAAGGAAAAGAGAGGAAAGAAAAGAAGACCTGAAGTGTCCTGTTTTTTTTTTTTATAGATGTTTAATAGCACCACCTAACGATGTTTTGGCGAAGTTGGCAAAGCCAAGTGCGGGTAACTCACGCTATTGCAGATTAGCCCTTGTGTATCAATATCGTATTTTGACAACAAAAATTTACTTTACTTTGCGTAACAAAACCTTACATAATATTATTTAAATCATGGTTTTTTTATATATAATACGAACACCGAAGACACCTAATGAAATTATGACAAGATATCTTGACCATTTGTAAGCTTAACTTTGATTGGTACAAGCCTGCTCGATCAAAACGGAATAACAGAATATTGAACTGCTAATCGCTGGAATGAAACGAAAAGACGAGAAATTAATTATCATCATCATCGTGAGAGCTGTTTCGACTTAAAGGCCCACTGCAAATCAGTGAGATTTATGATCTTCAGTAACTTTGTAAATATCTCGTCTTAGTCCTTTCCGAACTTCCGTGTCTTGTGCTAACTCACGAAAATACTGCAGGTCTTCAAAGCTCTTCAAAGTTTTTACGGGGAAAGTTTGAAAATTTTATTGATATATCTTCCAGTGTCTTTACCAACTTTTAACAGTTGACAACTGGAGAAGTTATTATCTTCTTCACCAAATAATGAAATGAATAACTTAAGCTCACTCAACATTTGACTTCAATTGATGTACACTGAAGATGATTCTGATCCCTGAACAATAGTGTGTTTAAATTTCATAGTTGTGTTGACATATCCTACTATGACAACAGAAAACAACTTCGAGTGAAATTAACAATAAGGATACGGCAATTGAGAGGCCTTGAAAAAAAATGCAATGGAAAGGGAAGTAACATTAATAATGCAAAGTGCTAATAGTTTGTTCGGATCGTTTTCGTACTGGCAGGAAGAATCCAAAGAAGGAAGCTACTTAACCGAAATTGATTTGTCTCTGTTTTACCATACGTGGTTCAGTTTTCATTTGACTGACAGCTGATCTCTAAAATGTCCTCCAATCCGTTTCTAAAAATGTTATATTTAATCCTCATAGAGAACCATTTTGCCTTCCTTCAACATGGCTGATGCTAACCTCCAGGAGAGCAACTCATTGTGCCTTCTTGATCTCACGTTTTCCACTGACTTGATGTAGAATAATTCTAATTGAATCAGTTACTTGATCCACTGTTCGAAAGGTTAATTCAAACAATTTTTTCTCTCCAGAATCAACCCGGCCCATTTATAAATCTACCATTTCGCCTGTGTATTGAATACTGCTGCCATGTCTGGTTGGGTTCCCTTGTTATATATTTCAAGATTCTTGACAAACTCTAAAGAAAAAAAACTGTAATGTTATCAGTCCTGACCTGGCATATCAACTTGTTACATTCCCACCGCTGTGGGGTGGCTTCCCTCTGTCTTTTCTATAAATATTTTCATGGCAATTGTTCTAATGAGTTTTCCTCCTTAATACCTCGACCGCATGAATGTAAGCGTAGTACTAGATTAGCAATTCGGTCTCATCGTTTTACTGTTGAAATAGCTATCCGTAAGTTCTATTCAAATAGTGTCTCTTCCCGCATTTTTCGCCTTTGGAGCTCTCTTCCAGTTGCTTGCTTCCCTGCCGCCTACAATCTTTAAAAATTTAAATGCAACGTCAATCGATATCTTCGGTCTTTCCGAACCCTGTTCTTTTATTATCCTTTCTATTCACTAACACCTTCTCATTCTCTTTTACTCTCAGTAACCCATTGCGTCTTAGTGACATTATTGCCTTGCTTGGGGTGAAATTATTAAAATAAAATGTAACCATGTGTGCGATGATAACAAAAACGATGTTTATCTTCAAGTGCAAATGCATTTTGAAGGAACCGGTTGAATATAATATAAATATTAAAAAGTAATATTTTTCTCAATGTACAAGATACTGGTTTTTAGATGCTGCATGCAACTCTCACTTTAGTTATTTTTTTCTAAAACGAGTTATATATAAATTGTTATATATTTGATGTGCTGGTATGTGCAAAAGAGAAGGAAATGTCTTAATTTAAACCTCTACTGCCACGCTACCATAGCCAAATCATCGAAAAGGCTTCGGGAGTAAAACCCGAGGTCAAATCCGGAGCCGGAGTCCCCAAGACAGTTCGCTGTTATGTTCGACTTCATTCTGGCAACTCCTGCGACGATGCCCGTGTCAAACTGTATTGGACTCTACCTTTCTCTTGGACAACATCGGTGGCGCGGAGAGGGGCACCGCCGATGTCTCATAAAACCCTGTCCAGTCCCGCGCCCTGGAGTGCAAATTCCAGCATCGCCTCACCTCGACGGCAAAACACGGGAAGTAACAGTCTACTGATGGGAGGATTCCAAAGGTCCTTCTGTATGGGGAACTGGCTACCGGCAAGAGGATACTTCGCTTTACAGACGTCTGCAAAAGTGACATGAGGGTGATGGACATGGACATCGAGAGGTGAGAAGACGTCGCCAACGATCTCTCATGCTGGAAACGCGATTTTACACCGAGGGCTAGAAGAGAGAAGAAACGGGGGTTTGCCGCCGGAGTGAAATGTGCTCGAATGAAAGAAAACAACACAGCGATCTCGGGCAAGAGTGTCTTCACATGCATTCGTTGCAATCGAAACTGTCACTCCTTTTGGCGACTGTATAGATATAACAAATGCTGCGCCGTCATCAGCGGCTAAGACATAATTTTAGGGTGCAGATCTATGGCCCCTCGAGACCAACGGATGCCACATACATACGATATGTGTATGTGTATCTGTGTGTGTGTGTGCATGCGTGTATTCTTACGTGTAAACCATATAACTTGAGTACTTTCATCACAACTCAAGATGTTGACATTCCACACCACTTCGAACAAAATGTCAGGAAGGAAACCCCCATCAATATTGGAAAGAGCAATAAAAGATACAGGAATTGAGAAGCCTATTTTCAAAAAAAAAAATACTTTAAGAGAAAGATCTTATGAATTTCACTCGAAAATTTCACTGGCTGCTCGGTCAATGCCGAATGTTTCTTTATAAGTAAACGGCTCATATTACCATTATCATATTTACGAGTGTATTTTGTATGAATGTGTTTTTTATTATTTTAATCAATTCACCACAAGCAAGGTGATAAAGCCACTATGATGCAAGGGGCTACTGGAAGTGAAAAAAAGAAAAGAATTTAGAAAGAACCGGAAACCCAATCCTAAACAGGAAACTAGGGATAAACTTCTACTCCTGTTCAAAAAAACCGGGGAAACGTGTGAACCGGACGATAGGCAAACCTATCTACTCCTACTGAGGAAATAAATAAATAAGTAGTATAAATTTCAGAGTGTATACAATATTCTTAATGAAGAAGTTCTCCAACTTGAATTTTATATTGTTAATAACGCACCATTTCCTGAGACATGTATCAATTGGCAAGATGTTATTCTTCTGAAAACAAACTTAACAATTTTCAACGCCTCTGTTTCTAATTAACGTATATTTCCACGTATAAGGCGACCTTTAGAGAAGACGAGGTCAAAAATTACAGCAAATTTTCATGAATTTATCCTATACATGTCGTAAAAGACGACTGCTTATTGATTATATACAAATGATGTTATTGGAAATGTTGTTACTTACTGTTCAAAATAAGCGAAATACAAAACGATTTTATATCATGTTTTTCCAACCTCTAAAAGGCAAAACATTTTTTTTTTATGTTTCATCACACGATCTCTTGCGAATACTGATTATTATTATTCTTTTCTTATATCTAAACAGTTACAAACAGCCTGGTGTACTAATGGTCATTTACTTATACTTCATGGATAATCACAAAATACCGCTAATAACAGTGCGATAATGTATGATAATTGTATATTCCATTGCTTTGAACGCATCATAAATCGATGTTTACATTTTCTCAGCTGAGCTTGCATGGATACAAGTTGATTTCATTGATATAGAATTATTCTTCGAATAGGCAATTTATTATTGAGTTATGTTAGTAATATATAAGGTAGAAATGGTTGTATTACGTTTATTATCAGTTTATTTGATAATGTGAATCTATCCATATACGTTATTGGTTATCGCGCCGAGGCCAGGGTTAGCCTAGCGACAAACAACACTCAGAATTTAAGGTTTCTTTTATAGAATTGTAGTATAAGACGCCCCCATTTTTAAGGGTGATTTTTGGGGATTTAAAGGCCGTCTTATACGCGGAAATAAATGGCATTTGTTATAATGGTTACGACGGCATGTGCATTCCAACTCAAAGATTTATATCTCTTTAAACGCGTCGAATGTAATACACGTTTATAAACACAAATAAATAACACTAACAAGTCACGTGATAAATGAAGGAAAAGGAAAACGGAAAGTGTATTCATAGTGATTAAGGTGCGGAGGCTATACGAGCCAAATTGACATTAACGGGAATTTTATCAAAACTTTTTCTACTTTTTTCTACATTTCAATTGTAACTCTTAGTAATGTTGTCTCTTTACCATTCCCCTCTCCCCCCTATCCTGCCACCTATTTACACAACTCGTTAGATAGGTCATTTTCTGTTTTTTCCTCTGTCCCTCTAGCTGTCAATATGTCTTCTGAGTGTCATATTTTTCAAGCCTTCTTTCCTCATTATGCATCTTAGAGGATTCGACTGTCTTTTTCCCATTCGAATTATAAGTAGTCATAATATACGTTCCTTCACCATTACTGTTAATTTATTTATTTTGGCTTCAGGGACATCTGCTCGGTCAATCCTCAACATACCTAAGTCTTTTGATGTTCTGAGGTGCCACCGAGTACTAAGACTGCTTAGGTTGAACCCGCTACATGTTGGGTTCACCACAAATATCACAGATATTTATTTATTTCCATTTTAGTATATTTTTTTTGTTTCATTTGCCTCCACAGTTCCGTTGAAAAATTTGTTTAAAAATTTCTAATACAAATATACTGAATCAACTTTGTTTATCTGTTTCATGCAATATGTTTTTATTAACTTGTGCATATTGTGTTTTGTCCTTTTCATATTTTACTCTAAATAATTTGCGGGTTTCCCATATATACATCAACACTTCTTTAAGAGCATATTAAGAAAACGACTCTTACTCAGTATAAAATTGAAACAGAAAGAATTTTTTATTTACAATAGTTTATGTAAAAAAGAAAAGTTATCGTAGGGAGTGTTCAAAATATTCTTTTGATTGCGTATAGAAATTTACTAAGTAGTGAAAAATGTCCATAAGAAAGTGAGGACTAACAGTAGCAACATAAGTTATAAAAATCCTTAGTAGACAGAGAGTAAAGTGTCAGTAACTTTACTGACACTTTCAGAAAAGTCCTTTGAAGAGAGAATATAGTGTTGTCAAATTTTTGTTGAGCTGTTCTGAGTTTTGTAGCTTGATATAGTTGTGGGGACGACTATTTGTTGAATGGAAACAGTTGCAAATGTAGCGATATCAGTTGTTAGCTGATATCTTGTTAAGGATACATATGCAAGATGTTACAGAAATCATTTGACAATTATCGCCTTGACAAAGGAGGTCAGCTGCGTGGAGAGGACCTCCCAAGAACCAGGTCAACCGATCCTGACAAAGAAGGTCTTGATGGTTGACTTTTAAGGCAAAATCTGACGGGACACTGAAGGCTTGTCTCTATAAGACAATAACCCTATCAGCCTAAACCAGAGGACGTCCTCTGATTTAGGCTGATAGGAAGGTACACACCGCTTAGACCGTTCGCCCTCTCAACTCGCCTCACTTTTCCTCCCTCGCTTACAGTCGGCTCTAACAGGAAGGTTGCAACTGAATAAAATTTGCCGACTACTACAATTTGGCTTGCTATTTGGAGTAACGATCCGACCAAAGGATTATCTTCCTTGTATTAAGCCACAAGCGTTCGACTAAAAGAAGTAGCACCATGCGAACAAACCTGGTGTCTGGCCTAAGCTGCAACGCTACACAGAATGATTGTCACTTGTGAAAAGCTTTCAGAGATTGGTACTGCTTTGTAAAATTATAATTGAAGAGAGTGAATTTTCTTCAAATTAAAGAAATTTGGTCTGGTTGTGAGTTTGTTTCCGACAAACATGTTGAATATTTTCTGGTTCTTTTTAATTTATTTTAATGTTGTCCCAGAGTTCATTGCAAGTCACTGGTAACTCAGAACCCAGTGACCTCTTTTCTCAACACGCTGCTGAAGTTAACTGTTCTACTGACTTCCATCTCTCCCTGATTACCCGAATGGAATCTCATAATAACTGACTGATACCTCTTTAACTGTAAACTACTTTCAAAAATTGTCTCGGGTTCAAAATTCTGTTCTTTTGCTTGTCTGGAAATAATCTTGAGAGTAAATTATCTTCTAAGGCCTTTTTTTTCTATAATGTTCCTTTTTTTATTACTTTGTGCCAGATATAGTGTCTCGACAATCAGATTCAGAAGCAATGTTTATCAAGAAGGCCCCATACGTATAAAGGCTGGAGATATATTCGCTCTATATCTGTCATGGGTAACCTTAGTAAATATGAATGGTCGCGCTATTTCGTCCTACCTTAATTTCTCTTTCTATTATTTTGAATATCTTTTATTTTTAATCATTTCACCCCAAGCATGACAATACAGCCACTAATCACCAATAGAGTGAAAGGGACGGAGAAAATATTACTGAGGAGAAAGAACAATAAAAAGAATGGGATTCAAGGAGGCAGATGACAAGGACTAACGTTGCATTTAATTTTTTGTACATTAGTTAAAAGACGGGAAATTGTGGAGAGCCATGACCACCAATGCCCTAAAGGAGACAGAAGATGACGATTGACGTCGCATTTGAATTTTTGTAGATTCAGTTGAAAGTGAGTTCCACAGACGAGAAATTCGATTGAAGAAACTATAAGAATAGAACTTACGGTTACATCTCACAATTTCAACGTTAAAATGATGAGACCTCATAGCCAATCTTGTGATAAGCTTAAATTTACGAAGTCGATGTACCAATTCACCAGAATAATTGCCATGGAAATATTTATAGGCGATGTAGAGGCAAATTAGTTTCGGCCATTGGAAGAGAGTTGTCTTCAGTGTTCATATTATAGTGATTTTCCAAGCGTAGCTTAGATGTAGTACAAGACCGAAAGTATGGGGCACCCAGTGAAGATCAAACTCACTAGTGAGTCGTAATTGTTCTAGTGAGACAAGCTTGCTAATCATTACACCGCCTCGAGGTGCCCATGTTCATATTATAAATTAACAAAGGAGGTTAAAATATATTATGTAAAGATTTATTAAACATGATTTGTCGTTAAAATCCAGTAACGTTCAAATCTTTTTTTAAGTCATCTCCTGTTTTTTACTTTCAAATTTATACTCGTACATACTAGCAGGACCAGTGTGAATTACACTGGTTTACTAATTATTTTTTAATGTTGCACTCTGTACTTTGAAACCCATGACCATTCCCAGAAAAGTAGAGTGACATAGTCTCTCTTAAAATGACGAAATATTCTCAAGAGATTGATGGTCACGAAACATGATTTAACCTCTCGCTACAAACAACCGCCTTTATCCTAGATGCCCCCCCCCACGTCCAAAATAAAAACCCCAAATACTCTCTGTATCATTCGTCCTGGGTATGACAATAAACTATATCCAGCCGCAACTCAGGAGGTTTCGAGGAGCGTGGAACCACCTCTTAACTGCTGTTGTTCCCAGGTCCATCCTTACCCGGGCTGCTAACACTTGTTAGGGTCCCAGCTGTGGGCAAATAGTGAACTCCCAAACTTGTGTAAAAAAACTGAAAGTATAAATTTAAAAAATGATAAAAAAATTACTAGCAACAGATTTTTGTAAAAAAAAATGATACGTCATTAATTAAATTACTAACTCTGTGTTGCACTCTCTTTTCCTCTCTCTCTCTCTCTCTCTCTCTCTCTCTCTCTCTCTCTCTCTCTTTATGTTTTACTCTCTACATCCCTCTCTCCTTGTTGCCTTCTCAGTATCTCTGATGCCAAACGTGACACACACCATACATAGGTACAAGCGTACTAATATATAGATTAAGTGTATCTTATTTTAAAGTTATTACGACAATCCACCGGCGTCAAAAAGTATAAAATACTTGTTGCCAAAAGTCTTTGATTCTTCCCATCTCCAAAGGTTCGAATTAATCCACCTCAAGACCAAAATCAGGTACTCCGAACCTTCCCTGTCCATGTTTACAGCCACAACTGTAGGTAACTCAGTCGTCCATATATTTTTATATTAAAATCCGAACGTCCGAATTCCAAACAATAATAAAATAAAAAGAAAGAAAACCTGGGTATGCCTGTTAAATAAATCATTTATATTTACAAACATATGTTCATGAATTCAAAAGAGTCAACAAGGAGTAAAAATAGTCTTTAATTGAGTTAGTCTTTGGCTAATTGGTCAACAGCTGCAGTTTAGAAAAAAAAAACTTTTAGTAGATGGGCCACAGTCAAAACTGTAGTTGAAAAAGACTGATCGTCAGCAAAGATTCATTGACAGTCTCTGTTGTTGCTGTTGGGGATGATTCTTTTGAATTCGCATGATCGCAAGTGAAGATTCACTGACCGACTCTACTGGATATGAAGTCGCCGACACATGTTACTTTCAGCACATGATGCAGGGAGGTGTAGCTATGTTGCCACGTCTTCTCTTGTGTTTGAACGGCTTGGAGACAGTCGCATCTCTTATGCCGAAAGTCAAAATATGTGGGGTTTTATCTTTCCCCGAGAGTAAGCTCGAGAAAATAGTATTTTAGTTTTCACTGATTGTTCAAATATTTCATATGATAATATTAATTTCTAACCAATGGACAATTTGACTTAAACGATGTGTGCTGTATTATGGTATGTATGTGGGTATGTAATTGTGTTGGGAATAGGGTTTATTTCCTGTACATTGTCCGTAAACAACATCAAGTTGTTAACAAATCTACTAATGTTAGGTTGTATATATTTTATGATCGTCCAACACAAGTGTAACAGAATAACAATAATCACTACCCATTGCTATCACTATAAATACAGCATGATGTTAATGTAAGTCAGTCAATATTCCAATTAATAAAACAAATAAGAATGAACGCCTCTCTTACAATTCAGTGATATCGATATAAATACGCTCTAATGTCAAAGTACACAAGTATAAAAATACTTCAACCGACATATTTTTTTAATCATTTCACTTCAAAGTAGTAAAGCTACTAAGACACAAGGGGTTATTGAATATGAAAGAATAAGAAAAAAGAAAAACATTATTAAGGAACGAGAACAATAAAATAAGAATCAAGAAGATAGTAGATAACAATTGACATTGCATTTAAATTTTTGAAGATCAAACTTGGCTGGAAAGCATGAAGCTGAAAGAGAGTTCCATGAGCGCGAGAAACAAAACTGTTAGCATAGAATTTACGGTTTCATCTAGCGAATTCAACTGTAAGTTCATAAGACCTTTTTACCAAACTAGTATTGCGCTTAAATTCATAAAGTTTAGGTACCATAGCGGAAAGTTAGTCAGAACAATTACTATGAAACTATTTATAGAAAATCCACAGGGTAACTACATGTCGCGTCTGCTCAAGTAGGGCAGGCCCCAAAATCATCAAAGCAACCTCAAAAATAGAAGTAATTCATTATAAGTTATGCGGCATTTATGTAACAACTACTGCAAGTCGTTGTCACATCTGTGCAAAATAATGTAAGGCCCTATCAGAACTAAAAAGCCACATTCGTGCTGCCTATATTTGAGGATGGATCAAGCATTACTCGAAATCGAGTAGCAGCTATCATTTATGCACTGAGAATTACTCCGCTTTCATTCGAAGACATTCGATTCCTAACAGGTCCTACTTTTTCATGACTTCCTTGATTAAATGCGGCTGCTCTTCTTGCAACCTTCTTTCTCTAAGGATTTTGTACTATCAGCAAAGAAACTCGCTCACAGAATGTATACTTTTCATCTTCAGATGTTACACACTTCTGATACTTTGCAGCTGCTGCTCCTGATGGTGGTGATAGTAGTAGTAGTGGTCGTCACCGTCTTCTTTTTCTTCTTGATTGGTTGAGAGAGCAGCACGTCAACCAGATGACGCTAGTCTACAAATAAAATATACGAAGTCGAGGCTACCCATCATGACATTCAGTCTGATTATGGTATACCTCAGCCGGATGTCCACAATATAGTGACAGGTTTTGAAAAGAACGATGCATAACTTTGCAGGTGGGGTACAGTTAGGAAATATCTTCAGTTCTGTTGACCCAGTCTGTTCAAACGGTCTCGATTGAGGGTGATCCCAAGTATCTAGATCTGACCCACTTGGTTGTCTTATCTTTCAAACTTAAAAAAAACTCTCGACACCTGGACATGATCATCGCCAATTACTCCCACTCATGAACAGAGATGCGCAGGGCGTCAGTCACTGGATGGGGGCATGGCCAACTGGTTAATCACAGGAAACTGACAAGCAAATCCGTGGCACTAAACGGTATGTTCACTGTAGCCCATCAGTTATTAGTATCCCATTATAATTGTGCTTGTCCCTCCCTTCGTTAGTTCGCACGACCGTTACGCCTTGCCAATACCTCATAAATTCCGTTTTGATCGAATGTATATAGGGGAAAATACTTGGTTTTCAGTGAGAAAATGAAAGAAAGAAAGTGGAGAGAGAATTAGATTAAACTAGTAATAACAGGTACTACACCTTAATCTTAGCCAAAAGTCCGGGGATATTTTTAAACGTGACCACGTCGTTACCGAATGTGACACATGGTCGAGGTTTGAAATTGTCTTAACAATAATACCGTGGAAAAATTGCCCAAAAGTTGCACTTCTCCTTTTGGGAACGCCTCAGACACCGGGCAATAAACCCGACCCTCTCCCGAAAAGAGAAGTACTGCCTGGGGAGGGAGGTCTCCTGGGGCTTGAAACTAAAATTAATTGAACCTCTAAAAGGCCGAGGAGCGATTGTACTTACTTGCCGCCTAAAAAATCATACAAATTTTACATAGATAAAAATCTTCGTAAAGCATGAGTTGTACTTGTGAGTACAACTTTTTCTATTTCTTTAAGGCATGTGCTAACAGGAACGGAGAAAATATATAAATTCACTTTCATAGGTTTAGGTTTTATGACAAGTCTAATCATCGGCTTTAAAAACAATAAACATTCCCTAAGAGTGAAGGTAAAAAAAAAAAAACGGTGTCATGGGAAAAACCGTCCTTTGACACTATGTCTTATTACGGGCACGTTTATCCATGTTTGCCAGAGATTCTGTGTTTATTGATCTCTATTAATCTTAACGTAGTCTTGTCGAACACCACAAGTATGAGGCACTCAATTAACACATTACAGCAATAATAGTTTGGCTTATTAACCGCATATGCTAGATCACAAAAAATTCTTAGTTTAGTCTGACACAAGGCTACAGTGAGGATAAAAACAATTCATTTTTTTGTTTCGTTATAAATAAGGCTTAAGGTTAAATATTTGACATGTTAGAATACATTTGTGTTGTGGAAATGAACACACCTCTCCACAATATGATTGGATTCGTCCAAATACCATACTGACGCCGAGAATTATCAGGAGAGAGCTAGCCGGGCGGCAGCCTTATATCCTTACTACAAAATTCAGTAAGACTACGTCGACTCCGAGTGACATTATATTTCATGATTGTGTTAACTTCATTCAATGGAATGAAGACATAACAGTGGCGACGAGGATTCGAGTTCACACAAAAAAGAAAAAGATTTTTTCTTACTTACAATAAATAGCTGGCAAAGAAAATTCAAAATTCCCGGAAAATAATTTTGTGGAGTTCGTGTATAGAATTTTGTGGAGTTCATAAATTCCAAGGGTGTATGACATAGCGCTATTAGAATTTTTTTTCTTCCAAGCTAAGAACTACTTATGCGAAAATAATAAACTATGGAAGAATTGAAGATAATTATTCAGCAACTATTACAACAAATGCAGCGGGAATGGATTGAATATCGAGAACAGTGGAAGTCAATCCTGGAAAAGCAAGGAACAGGCAATGCGTCAATTTCTTTTTCGCCGGACTCAGTCGCTTACTCAATTAGTGAATTTAATTACGTCCCAGAAGAAAACATTACATTCCTTTTTTCCCTTACAAAACTTGAAGAGGATTCAAAGTTAACGATACAGATTGTTGCAGAAGATTGCAAATAATTGTCAATTTAAGGCACGATGCAACGAAAATTAAACGAAATGGCACGTCAGAAGTACAAAGTTCGAAAAAAGTCATTAATCCCAAAATAAAAAATCCGAAATAAAAATACTGCTATACTTAATCCATGCTCTGTCTGTACTATGCTTCATTTCAGAAACGACTGTCCTTTTAAAACCAAAAAAATGTTTGAATCGGGGAAAAACCGGTCACAAACGAATCTACTGCAAGTCGAAAAGCAAAAGAAATCAACAAATTAACTTGCTGAAAGTAGTGCTACCAGCTAAAAAACTGGAAAGTTTAACTAACAAAAAAAAATCGTGACAGTAAAAATAAATAACCCTACGTTGAGATTTTAATTGGACACTAGTAGCGATATTACAATTATTGATGAACAAAATTAGACCATAAATGGCAAGTCTGTCTTTAAAAAAGAAACGACAACGTTGCAAGAAGAATATCGTGCAAGAAATTAATTTTTCCTGGGAAAATTACGTGTAACATCGCTCTTGTGGGTAAAACTAAAAAAGCAGATGTTTACGTATTAAAAATTCCTTCTAGAATGTACTAGGATTCGATTGGCTAGTTATTATAACTACGGAATTGGCCGATTAATCAATTCTATGGAAAAATTAATTGTTCGCCAGAGAAAAAGATTACAGTTAAAGAAACACTAACTAAACTAAAAAATAAATTCATGAATATTTTCTCAGTAGAGTTGGAAAAATGTACAAAGCCAAAGGTATTTTTCAAATTAAAAAATGTGATACTGTTATAACTCGCTCCTAGTATTTATAATATTATGTCTTTGCTTAGGCTAATCGCACTGACGTCATTACAATTATCTCTGACTGACTCCAGCGGACTTGGAGTTCTTTATTTAAGCCATCTTGCCTAGTTCATTTGTGTTTATGAGAGTGTCTTAATTACTCCACAAGATCCCCACTTTTGAGATTATTTTTATTACTAAATATTTTATTTTATTTCTTAGTATTCATCCCCTCCTCTTTCTGGCGAGTTTATCACGTACTAAACTTTGTATTTCTTTTGTTTTCGGTCAACCTCTAGTTTTCCGTGTGTTTCCTTTTTCTGGTAATCATTGTTGTACGTTCAACAAATTCTTGGGTTTCCTGGTACATCAAAAGTATCATGCAGTACTTGCATAGATTCTTTCTATCTTGCGGGCCTTTGTTCAGTAAACCTTTTCTTTAGCTGATTCCAATGCATTTTGTGTTCTCATTTTTTTTTACCATATATATATATATATATATATATATCATTTTTTCCAATTCGTGACCTTATTACCTGCCCACATTTCTTTTCCTTTTTATATAATCTGGAAAACGCTTTTTCGCCAATTTTGAAAAATATTGTGTCCTTTTCGCTATCCGTTCTTATTCTTTTTTGACCTGATAACAATTTGTTGAACACCGATTTAATTTTTTCTTGCGGACATCAATTCTGCCGGTAACACGATGTATTGGGATTCGGTATACGCCCAAGAATTTTTGTAGTGCTTCTTCGCTCACTTTTTTATTACTTGCCTTTTTCAAAGCTCTCTTAAAAGTACCCACAAACATTTCAGCTTGTCCATTTGACCTTGCGTGATACGGCGGCATAGTAATATGCCGAATCGAGAACATTTTGCAAAATTCTTTAAATTCATAAGCAGTCAACTGTGTACTGTTATCCAAGACTATGGCTTCCGGAATGCCATGTCTTGCAAATAGTTTGTGTATAAAATCACTGTAACTGTCAAAGTTGGGTTTTTTTGTTTTTTTGCACTTACAAATTTCAGGCTACGTACTAAACTACCAAGAGATAATGTAATCCTTTTATTGGATCTGAAAAATCTATGTGCAGTCTTAACCACGGAATATCTGTCTTTGTTCAAAATTGTAATTTCGTGGTAGGCGATTTTGCTACCAGAGAACCTCTGCAGCCATTCACTAATTTTTCAATGTCTTGGTCCATTTTGGTCCAGTATACATAGCTTCTCAAAAGAGATTGCATCACTGAAATTACCGGATGTCCACTATGAAATTTATTTAGTATCCACTTTTGTGCAAACATTGGTACTCCGTTACATAGCAAGTTTCAAGTCTGGATTGCGTTCTAAAAATCGTCTATCTTTCTTACTTTCTTTTAGTTGTTTTTTTTTTTTAACTTGTTCTGATTTCACTTTTATTTCTATCAGGCTAATTGTTAGTTCGTTAACTACATTGCATAATATATTTTTAATTTCTATTTCAGTTTTTAATACTGCAATAACAATTTCCTCAAACGGTCCAGTATTTTTTGGTATTAATCTTGACAAACTATCAGCATGGAATATTTTGGGGATGGTTAAATCGTAATTTAAAAAGATGGTACCCAGCGTTGTAATCTATTCGCTGTATGCGTACGAATTTTTTACCCCATAAATTGATAATAGAGGACGGTGGTGCGTCTGTAAACAAAAACTTCTTCCGTGTATAAATTTGTGATTTTTTTTTTTTCACTGCAAATATTATTGCTAATGTCTCTTTTTCGCTCTGGCTGTAATTTTTTTTTTCTGTTGGTAGTAGCGAACGCGAAGCATAAGCGACGACTTTCATGTTACCGTTATCATATTTATGTAGAATAGTCACTAGCATCTGAAGCCAATACGATTTCTACATTTGGATCGTAGTACGCTAATTATAAGTCTGACGTTAGTAATTTCTTGATTTCTTCAAAACTTTTCTGACACTTATCAGTCCAGTTCCACCTAACGCCATTTTTTAAGTAAATTGTTCAGTGGAGCTCTCAAATTCTGCATATTAGTATATAGATTTGATAATAGTTTGCTAGTCCCAGAAATGCCTGTAACCTAGTAACGTCTTTTGGGAGAGGCATATTCTTAATTGTACTTGCCCTCGACGGATCTGGTTGACGACCATTGACAATCAATCATTTGTCCTAGGTGCTTGATTTTAGGCAAAAACAATTCTCACTTTTCCTCACTGATTGTGAACCCGCACTCTTGTATTTTTCAAAAATTCTTTTAACACACCCGATATGTTGTTCCTTAGATACATTTTTAATTAATATATCCTCCAGATAAGCAAATGGGAAATCACAAACTGCAAGCATAGTATCCATAGCTTTGTCGAAATATAACTCGGGCCACTTTTATCCCAAAAAGAAATTGGTTGAATTTATACAATCCCTTGTGCATATTTATAGTAATATTTTTCTTTAACCTGTATTTGCAAATATGCTTTTAGAAAGATTCAGCTTCAAAAACTTTTTCCTTCATTTAAATTTGCAAAAATTTCCTCTGGACTTGGTAATGGATAGTTATGAGGATCTAAATATTTGTTTAACCCTGTCGAAAAATCAGCACAAACACGAATTTTATTATTTATTTCTTTACATACACTGCTGGTGCTGCCCATTTTGAATAGTCAATCTTTTCCAATTACACCTATTTTTAGTATCTCTAATTTTTAGTTGATTTGTTCCAATGCTGCGAATGGTACACTACGTTTCGGTTTAAACACTGCCGTCGACCCTTTTTTTCACTTGAAATTTCGCTTTGAGTTTGGAACACCGACCCAACTCCTCCGACAGAACATCCGGAAAAAACATTTTTTCAATTCTTCCTTTAAATTTTCACAATGTTTTTTTAAAAAAAAAAAAAAACCGGTCGCTTCTCCACTTACATTTTCGCAATAAATATTTATAGGTAAATCCCACAAAACCGATAAAAAAATGTAATGTCCGAATTGTGGCAATTTCCAACACCATTTTGCGTCACCTGATATACCCTCCCACTAAAACCATTCTGTCTCGGAAAATATATCCTCCCTCTGTTACCAATGTTGGCACCATCAATCCTTTCTTGATTTGATATTCATTTAAAACACCCGCCAGTCGAATTTCGTCTGTCATCGGCATCGTTGAAATGAAAACTTTCATTGTTTGTAAGTTTCTTGTATTTAACATGTTCTTTGATTTTTGTTTTGTTTATATTACTTTTATATGTCATCCTATTCCTGAATTTTATTTTATGAATTTTTCTTCCCTGCCTTTTTTGTTTTACTTTTTAATATTATCTTAATACTTGCCTCAGCTTGTGTGTATATATATATATATATATATATATAGATAGATAGATAGATAGATAGATAATTTATTCGAAAATTATAACTTAAATATGTTATAAAATCACTACAAAAATAGCCATTTTGTTTCAGCACTTCTAGTGTCCTATCAAGTGATGGTGTTGAAATTTGCTCTACTCTGTATTAAGCACTCTTTTAAGAATAGTATTTTTTGGTTATTGAAATTTATTCCGTATGCACCAATCCTATACTTACACACACACACACACACACACACACACACATATATATATATATATGCCTTTGAGTTTTTTAGACACGCCTGCACAAAATGCCAACACATTTTTTTTTTTTTTTAGTGTTAATTCTCGATACTACGTTTTGAGTGGGTAACTGGATGAGAAAATTTGTCTTGACGGTTTTCCAAACAAAGTTTGACTTATACAAGTTAAAATTTATAACTTAAAAACTCAAACTTGCACTTTAATCCGCTTCATTCAACTGTGTGAGTCATATATATATATATATATATATATATATATATATATATATATATATATATATATATATATATATCACCAGTGAGGTCGTCTGGTTGGTCTTGGTACATGGATAGAATTCGAATCCATTTGATAAATGCCGTTCTTCACATCACCCATTCATGGTGGCAAAGTCTCTTCATACTGAGTGTACTGGTTTGGCAGTTTTCTGGTTACTGTTCCCGACTGATACTTAGGAGCCCTAACTCTTGCTTGGCGCCTTGAGAGGCTGCTCTGATCAACAGTTACATAATATCTGGGTTCAGTATCAGTGCCATTATCACCAATAAAAAAAATAATTTATTACCCGACACGCTACGTGCGATTTTCGAAGTTCCTTTTGATATGTTTTCCGTTTGCTTTCCAAGTGGCTTCATTGCTTATTGTGATATCACTACTAGTGTCTAGTAGCATTTTTACATCCACATTATTAATTTTTACATACTCAAATTTCCTTTGGTTTTCTATATATTTTTCCGTCGCAACGCTGTGTACACACTTGTAGCACTTTGAATTCTTAAAGGGACAGTCGTCTCCGTAATGTAACCTTCCACATCTGAAACATGGATTAATTTTCTTTGGTTTTCTATAATTTTTTTTTCCGTCACAACGCTGTGTACATACTTGTAGCACTTTGAATTCTTAAAGGGACAGTCGTCTCCGTAATATAACCTTCCACATCTGAAACATGGATTAATTTTCTTTGGTTTTCTATAATTATTTTTTCCGTTGCATTTTTTTTTTTTTTTACGAATTGGTCAAACTCAAACAAAAACATTGTTTTCAATCGTTGTGAGTCTACCGATTGAATAGTATTTTATTATAAACAATTGTCTTGTAAATGGAATTTTTAAAGCATTCTGAATGTAAAAGTTAAGCAAAAACTGTGTAAGACAATAAGAAACATTTCCTGCCAAAAAAAATTGTGAAGTTTTGTTGAAATCAGTTGAAAAATGTAGGAAATCCGATCCTATATATAAAGGAACACACACACAAACAACCAACCTGGGTTTTATAACAAGTATAACTCGATATGAGTTGTCCCACTTTCATTAATGCCTCTTAATCGTGTTTTCAAATTGATTTCGTGCAAAAACAATTGTGTTTTTCCAATTTTTGGCGCTGTCAGAACCACCGCAAGGTAATTTTACGTAGTCCTGTGAAGTTTTGTTGAAAAATGTAGGAAATCCGAGCCAATATATAAACGTATAGACACACACACACACAATCAGCGTTTTATAATAAGTAAGATTTCTGCGTCTTTTTCGCCGTTAACCCTTGAAAGAATATTAACCCTTTAAACATATCCGGAATTTTTCATACTCCTTGTTAACGATTCCGGCATATGTGACAAAATCTTCGTCTTCTTTTTTCGTCAGATTCGTGTACTTCCAACGAGTGTTGACTAACGAGCTTTTCTCACTAAAAATTTTAGTCAGAATATTTACTGTTTATTCAGAGCAATATTCTCTTTTTTTTTTTTTTTTTTATGTTCTACCAGCGCATTCTTAACAAAAGTTATGATTTTTCTCATCTTCCCTGTGGCTGTATTCATCTGTGAAAATTTGCTCGTATCTTTTAAAATAAGCAGAAAAGATAATTACATCATCTGAATTGTATGTGAATTCAGATATAACATTTTCCACCGTTTCAAGAAAAACGTTGTTGCTGCTGTTGTATTTTTACCACTTGGGCTAATAATTCTTCAATATTTGAAGAATATCTGTGTTTTTTTCCTTCTTTCTCTTTTTTTTTTTTCACACGCCAGAGTGATTAAAATTAAACCAACGTAGTTCTAATTTCTCGCCGTCACTGTTATCATGTGCGTCGAAGCAAAAAAATACTTTTTTACTACTCTGTATGAGTTTCCATCCCTCGTTGCCATTGTTATAACTCACTCCTAGCGGTTATAATATTATATCTTTGTTTAGACTACGCCGTGATTTCATTAGAATTCCATCCAACTGATTCTAATGGACTGGTATTTACCCAGTTTCCCCACTGAAACGAGATGTGACACAAGGTCGAGTTTAGTGTGGGGAACTCGAGTGCGTACACCCGGACCAATGGTCAAAATTTACCCTGTCCCCGCAACCGTGGGATGGGTTACTTGTCTATTCTTCTCAGCTGAGTCTCCGTCCGTAGACAGAGCCCCAACTGAACTGCACTCTGCCCGAAGACAGAAAGCTTGACAATCACGAGCCAGACAGCGGAATGCCTGACTACGATGAACTAGTATTTACCAACCTCTCCACAAGGCAGAGTGTGACACAAGGCCGATTTTTATGTGGAGAGAATCCGATCCCGTAGCCTCGGGTAAAATTTCCCCGTAAACCCCGCATACACGTGGTCGGGTTTGTCTATCGCCCCAGACGAGACTCTGCCCGTAGGTATAGCCTCGTCTGGGTTCCTCTCTGCAGGCAAGTTCAAAAAGTTTCTCCCGAGCCTGGCAGCGAACTGTCTGACTGCGACGGATTGGTATTTACCGGTCGCCCTACTGCGGACTAGATGCGACACGAGGTCAAGTTTACCATGGGGAACCCAAGCGTTTCTACCGGTCCACTGGTCAAAATTTATCCAGCCCCCGCCAAAGCGGGTTCGGGTACAGAACTGGTCTGTTTTTCTCAGCCGAGTCTCTATCCGAAGAGAGAGCCTGACTGAGTCATCCTCCGCCCGAAGACGGAGGTCTTGCCACCTTCTGCCCGAAGACAAAGGTCTTGTCTTGTCTTGTCGCGAGCCTGGGACAGGCTGCGACGGTCTTCTACTGACTTACTTGGAATTCTTTATTTAAGGGGGTGTCTTGTTTACTCCACAACAGATACCAGTTTTTAAGCCTAAAAGAAAGATGCCTTTTGCTGCGTTGGAGCCTATCAACACCGAACGTTAAAGGTTAGAAAACTGTGGATCTATTGAAATATATGGATTATTTAAAATGGCCAACGATTTATATTAGAAAGAAAAATAATAAGAATCGTTAATGTGCAGATTTTTCGACTGGGTTGAATGACTGCCTCCTACCACATGTATATCTCCTACCAACTCTAGATGATGTATTTGCCAAATTAAATGGTGGTAATTTTTTTCTCAAAAACTGACCTAAGTGGATGAGGAATGCCAGATGTATTTTACTATTAATATACATAACGGACACTACGAGTTTAGAAGATTACTCTTTGGCATAAAAGTAGCTCCAGGTATTTTTTGCCGTCGCTCATATAGATGACATACTTATTAAGAGCGCTACCAAAATACAACACGTAAAACTGATTTAGCAAGTATTTCAGAGATTTCATGTTTACGGTTTCAAATTCAGTGAACAGAAATGCCAGTTCTTTATGGATAAGATTAAATGTTTAGGTCAGATAATCGACGAAAAAGGAAGACCAGATCCCGCTAGAGCAAGTGTCATTAAAGACATGCCTCCCCCGACAAATTTAATGACCTTACATTCATTTCTCAGATTAGCAACTTATTATAATATAATTATGTGCCAGATATGTACAAATTGCGGGCACCTCTGAATAATTTACGAAATAAGGTACAAAATGGTCGGCGGAATATCAAAAAGCTTTTGAGGGAATTTAAAAACTACTAACTTTAGAGTTTTCTCGGCGGTAGATACGCGAACGAATACAGCATAGGAGCGGTAATAGGCCATAAATTCGAAGACGATATAGTGAAAGCTGTCGCCCAAGCTTCAAGAAGTTTGACAAATACGGAAAAATGCTACAGTCAAATTGAAAAGGAAGCGCTTACTATAATTTTTGCTGTAAAGAAATTTCACAGAATATTTAGAAGAAAATTCATCCTGCAAACTGATCATCGTCCATTATTAAGTAAATTCAGTTTAAGAAAGAGATTCCCACGCAAACTGCAAACAGACTACAGCGTTGGGTTACGATTTTATTGAACTATGATTTCATGATGTAATTTCTTATCATCAAAAAATTGGGACACGCAGATGGCTTGTCCAGATTGATATCGAAATGTAAAGAACATTTTGAAGATACTGTGATTGCTTACCTGGAATCCAAAGTCGAAATTAAAAGCCTGGTGTGTAACACTATTAAAGAATTGCTGATCACGACAGACGATATCAAAATTAATTCTAAAAATGATACTTTTATACAAAAAACCATGAATGGCGTTAAGTTGAAATGGAGTAAAATTACAACCTGGTAAATATAATACAGCATTTTCTATTTGTGATGGAGTACTTTTGTACGCGGAAATAGTAGTAATTCCGTTGTGACGGCAAAAAAAGGATTTTTTAAAAATTCCACTTAGGTCATCCTGGAATAGTGAGGATGAAGTCCCTGATGAGAAGCTACGTTTACAGTTAGAAAATATAATGGTTGTAATTCAGCAGTAAAATCACCACCTTATCATGCATGGCCGAACACTGATAATCTGTGGGCAATATTACATATGGATTTTGATGGACCACTAAATGGTTCATACTATTTAATTCTGGTTGACAGTTTCGCAGAATAGCCTGAGATTCATGATGGTGTTCAATGGAATGAAGTCATAACAATTTGCTCCAAGTATTAGCCATGCGTGGACGTGTGGCTAGTGTAAGGTTTATAGATGTGGAAAGTGGAATCGGAGTTTACTTTAACACTAATACCGTCGAGAAAGACATAAATCCATCTCTATTCCGCCCCCAGCTATGGGCTAAATAGCGGGATAGATTGGACTTTCTAGACTTCTGTATCAACCACTTCTTAATTCTAAACTGTGGAGAAGGCAACGAGTAACTACTTTACTTTTTTTTCCAAGAAAGCATGACAATTCACGTATTATAAGGAAAAGGAATCTGTGGAGAGCTATGATCGCCTACGTCCTTAAAGGGTGTATCATTTTAAAACATAACTGTAGATATGTTATTCTTGATATGTAACATGATTCTATATTGATGGTATATGATCTTTTCTTGTACCGGAGTAGATAGGTTTGCCTATCGCCCGGTTCACAATCCTTCCTATGTTTTGAACAAGAGTCACGGTTTATTCATTGTTTCCTGTTTAGAATTGGGTTCCGATTCCTTCTTCTAAAGTCTTCACACTCTCATTTACTCCCAGTAACCCCGTGCATCTTAGTGCCACTGTCGCCTTTCTCGGGGTGAACTGATTAAAAAAAAAAAAAAAGACATGTTATGAAACCCATAATATACCAAAGGTCGGATATTAAGCATTATTAATACCTAACGATTTCATGTTAATTTTGTTTCCGATGCAAGTCAATGTGGAATATTCAAACAGAAATAATAGAAAATTGGAAAAAAAAAGAATAGCAACCGTTTTTCCCCCACAACCTGTGTTAACCACTGTTCTACAGCAGGCGCCCAATAAATGTGAAAGAGAAAGTGTGTGTGTGTGTACACGGGCGTGCGGAAGAGAGACAAAAAACGTTCATTGTTATATGAATCTAAAATATTAGAAAAGCGTTGCATCCTAGACAAATTGATCGAGTTAACCTTAAAACTAACATATTGTTACTCAAGGGAGACAACCGTTTATCTGATATCAAACTTCTTTTTTCTTTTTCTTTTTTCGTGTTTAAGCTACAAAGTAACAGATAAAGTCGAGACTTTATTATTATTATCATTCTTTAACCTTTACTTTCCTCCATGGAAGACAGCGGACAAATATTCATAAAACACGAAATGTAAACACTGGTTGGCTAAGGTCAGTATCATGAATATTAAACATTTTTTTCTTTTTTCTTCTTTTACTAATATTCACCTAATAAAAGGCCCAAGAGCCACTCAACGTAGAGGGTTACTATGTAGACTTATATTAGCGTAGGAAAGAACGAGCGTTAGGAGCACAGAGTTGAAGCAGACTTTAGAAGGAACCGGAAACCCAATTCTAAACAGGAAACAAGGTATAAACGCCTACTCCTGTTCAAAAGACCAGGGAGGAGTGTGAACCGGATAAAAGGCGAACCTGCCGATAGCTGTAATACAGTTTAATCTAGCAAAGTCAATCTATCAGAGGAAATGCTGTGTAAAGTTTACAATGGGGTAATTTTCTTCGTTAGCGCTGAATATTCAAGTTACATAAGCATGCTTTAAAAGAACTGCTGCACTTAAACAAAAAATAAATAAATAAATCCTACTGAATCGAATTCAAGGGTTTTAAGAGGGGGTCGCAAATATAACGATAAGAAGACAGGGTGTATGCTCATTATCAAGAGTGGGATTTGCCGACATGAGTGATGTAGCTGACTAGTGGACGATTTCAGTTAGCTCGGACATTGATGAGTCTATCACGTCAACCATCACGGTCCTGCATCAAGGTTAGAAGGTCATTAGGGAGGCATTCTGTGTCATAACATAGCTGGTCAATGTAGGTGGTTCCTGGGCGACCAGCTCGTTTTGCTCCATAGCCAGGTATTTTGCTCACCTTTGTATTAAAGATGAGTAAATGAACAGAAAATGGTGGGCGATTAGAAATTTTATTTTGTTGAGTTAGCTCGGACATTGATGAGTCTATCCACGCCAACCATCACGGTCCTGCATCAAGGTCGGAAGGTCATTAGGGAGGCATTCTGTGTCATAACATAGCTGGACAATGTAGGTGGTTCCTGGGCGACCAGCTCGTTTTTGCTCCATAGCTAGGTATTTTGCTCACCTTTGTATTAAAGATGAGTAAATGAACAGAAAATGGTGGGCGATTAGAAATTTTATTTTGTTGAGTTAGCTCGGACATTGATGAGTCTATCACGCCAACCATCACGGTCCTGCATCAAGGTCGGAAGGTCATTAGGGAGGCATTCTGTGTCATAACATAGCTGGTCAATGTAGGTGGTTCCTGGGCTACCAGTTCGTTTTGCTCCATAGCTGGTATTTTGCTCACCTTTGTATTAAAGATGAGTAAATGAACAGAAAATGGTGGGCGATTAGAAATTTTATTTTGTTGAGTTAGCTCGGACATTGATGAGTCTATCACGCCAACCATCACGGTCCTGCATCAAGGTCGGAAGGTCATTAGGGAGGCATTCTGTGTCATAACATAGCTGGACAATGTAGGTGGTTCCTGGGCGACCAGCTCGTTTTGCTCCATAGCTAGGTCCATTAAAGATGAGTAAATGAACAGAAAAACATTTTAGAAATTTTATTTTGTTGAGTTAGCTCGGACATTGATGAGTCTTTGTCACGGTCCTGCATCAAGGTCGGAAATTAGGGGTCTCCTGGCATTCTGTGTCAAAATAGCTGGACAATGTAGGTGGTTCCTGGGCGACCAGCTCGTTTTGGTCCATAGACCTTTGTATTAAAGATGAGTAAATGAACAGAAAATGGTTAGATTAGAAATTTTATTTTGTTGAGTTAGCTCGGACATTGATGAGTCTATCACGCCAACCATCACGGTCCTGCATCAAGGTCGGAAGGTCATTAGGGAGGCATTCTGTGTCATAACATAGCTGGTCAATGTAGGGTGGTTCCTGGGCTACCAGCTCGTTTTTGCTCCATAGCCAGGTATTTTGCTCACCTTTGTATTAAAGATGAGTAAATGAACAGAAAATGGTGGGCGATTAGAAATTTTATTTTTGTTGAGTTAGCTCGGACATTGATGAGTCTATCACGCCAACCATCACGGTCCTGCATCAAGGTCGGAAGGTCATTAGGGAGGCATTCTGTGTCATAACATAGCTGGTCAATGTAGGTGGTTCCTGGGCGACCAGTTCGTTTTGCTCCATAGCTAGGTATTTTGCTCACCTTTGTATTAAAAGATGAGTAAATGAACAGAAAATGGTGGGCGATTAGAAATTTTATTTTGTTGAGTTAGCTCGGACATTGATGAGTCTATCACGCCAACCATCACGGTCCTGCATCAAGGTCGGAAGGTCATTAGGGAGGCATTCTGTGTCATAACATAGCTGGACAATGTAGGTGGTTCCTGGGCGACCAGCTCGTTTTGCTCCATAGCCAGGTATTTTGCTCACCTTTTGTATTAAAGATGAGTAAATGAACAGAAAATGGTGGGCGATTAGAAATTTTATTTTGTTGAGTTAGCTCGGACATTGATGAGTCTATCACGCCAACCATCACGGTCCTGCATCAAGGTCGGAAGGTCATTAGGGAGGCATTCTGTGTCAACATAACAATAGCTGGACAATGTTTTGCTCAGGTGGTTCCTGGGCGACCAGCTCGTTTTGCTCCATATCAAGCCATTAGGAGGTTCTGTGTCATTTTGCTCACCAGCTCGTTTTGCTCTTTGTATTAAAGATGAGTAAATGAACAGAAAATGGTGGGCGATTAGAAATTTTTTTTTGTTGAGTTAGCTCGGACATTGATGAGTCTATCACGCCAACCATCACGGTCCTGCATCAAGGTCGGAAGGTCATTAGGGAGGCATTCTGTGTCATAACATAGCTGGTCAATGTAGGTGGTTCCTGGGCTACCAGTTCGTTTTGCTCCATAGCTAGGTATTTTGCTCACCTTTGTATTAAAGATGAGTAAATGAACAGAAAATGGTGGGCGATTAGAAATTTTATTTTGTTGAGTTAGCTCGGACATTGATGAGTCTATCACGCCAACCATCACGGTCCTGCATCAAGGTCGGAAGGTCATTGGGATTTCTCATGCATTCATCAAGGTCGGAAGGTCATTAGAATTTTATTTTGTTGAGTTAGCTCATTCTGAGTCTATCACGCCAACCATCACGGTCCTGGACAATTCTGTGTCATAACATAGCTGGTCAATGGTGGTTCCTGGGCGACCAGCTCGTTTTTGCTCCATAGCCAGGTATTTTGCTCACCTTTGTATTAAAGATGAGTAAATGAACAGAAAATGGTGGGCGATTAGAAATTTTATTTTTGTTGAGTTAGCTCGGACATTGATGAGTCTATCACGCCAACCATCACGGTCCTGCATCAAGGTCGGAAGGTCATTAGGGAGGCATTCTGTGTCATAACATAGCTGGTCAATGTAAATGAACAGAAAATGGTTCCTGGGCTTTTGTTGAGTTCGTTTTTGCTCCATAGCTAGGTATTTTGCTCACCTTTGTATTAAAGATGAGTAAATGAACAGAAAATGGTGGGCGATTAGAAATTTTATTTTGTTGAACAGTAGCTCGGACATTGATGAGTCTATCACGCCAACCATCACGGTCCTGCATCAAGGTCGGAAGGTCATTAGGGAGGCATTCTGTGTCATAACATAGCTGGACAATGTAGGTGGTTCCTGGGCGACCAGCTCGTTTTGCTCCATAGCCAGGTATTTTGCTCACCTTTGTATTAAAGATGAGTAAATGAACAGAAAATGGTGGGCGATTAGAAATTTTATTTTGTTGAGTTAGCTCGGACATTGATGAGTCTATCACGCCAACCATCACGGTCCTGCATCAAGGTCGGAAGGTCATTAGGGAGGCATTCTGTGTCATAACATAGCTGGTCAATGTAGGTGGTTCCTGGGCTACCAGTTCGTTTTGCTCCATAGCTAGGTATTTTGCTCACCTTTGTATTAAAGATGAGTAAATGAACAGAAAATGGTGGGCGATTAGAAATTTTATTTTTGTTGAGTTAGCTCGGACATTGATGAGTCTATCACGCCAACCATCACGGTCCTGCATCAAGGTCGGAAGGTCATTAGGGAGGCATTCTGTGTCATAACATAGCTGGTCAATGTAGGTGGTTCCTGGGCTACCAGTTCGTTTTGCTCCATAGCTAGGTATTTTGCTCACCTTTGTATTAAAGATGAGTAAATGAACAGAAAATGGTGGGCGATTAGAAATTTTATTTTGTTGAGTTAGCTCGGACATTGATGAGTCTATCACGCCAACCATCACGGTCCTGCATCAAGGTCGGAAGGTCATTAGGGAGGCATTCTGTGTCCATAACATAGCTGGTCAATGTAGGTGGTTCCTTGGGCTACCAGTTCGTTTTGCTCCATAGCTAGGGTATTTTTCCTGCTCACCTTTGTATTAAAGATGAGTAAATGAACAGAAAATGGTGGGCGATTAGAAATTTTATTTTGTTGAGTTAGCTCGGACATTGATGAGTCTATCACGCCAACCATCACGGTCCTGCATCAAAGGTCGGGAGGCATTCTGTGTCATTAATATAGGGACAATGTAGGTGGTTCCCTAATATTCGTTTTGCCCATAGCAGGTATTTTGCCCACCTTTGTATTAAAGATGGTCAGAAAATGGTGGGATTAGTAATTTTATTTTGTTGAGTTCCTGACATTGATGCTACCAGCCAACCATCACGGTTTGCTCCAGGTCGGAAGGTCATTAGGGAGGCATTCTGTGTCATTTTGGTCAATGTAGGTGGTTCCTTTGTCCATTAAAGCTCATGTATTAAAGATGAAATGAACAGAAAATGGTGGGCGATTAGAAATTTTATTTTGTTGAGTTAGCTCGGACATTGATGAGTCTATCACGCCAACCATCACGGTCCTGCATCAAGGTCGGAAGGTCATTAGGGAGCATTCTGTGTCATAACATAGCTGGTCAATGTAGGTGGTTCCTGGTCCTACCAGTTCGTTTTGCTCCATAGCTAGGTATTTTGCTCACCTTTTGTATTAAAGATGAGTAAATGAACAGAAAATGGTGGGCGATTAGAAATTTTATTTTGTTGAGTTAGCTCGGACATTGATGAGTCTATCACGCCAACCATCACGGTCCTGCATCAAGGTCGGAAGGTCATTAGGGAGGCATTCTGTCATAACATAGCTGGACAATGTAGGTGGTTCCTGGGCGACCAGCTCGTTTTGCTCCATAGCCAGGTATTTTGCTCACCTTTGTATTAAAGATGAGTAAATGAACAGAAAATGGTGGGCGATTAGAAATTTTATTTTGTTGAGTTAGCTCGGACATTGATGAGTCTATCACGCCAACCATCACGGTCCTGCATCAAAGGTCGGAAGGTTCATTAACATAGGGTCAATGAGGCATTCTGTGTCAGCTAGGTATTTTTGCATATTAAAGCTGGACAATGGTAGGTTAGGTTCCTGGGCGACCAGGTCTCGTTTTGCTCCATAGCTGGTCAATGGGTATTCCTGCTTTGCTCACCTTTGTATTAAAGATGAGTAAATGAACAGAAAATGGTGGGCGATTAGAAATTTTATTTTTGTTGAGTTAGCTCGGACATTGATGAGTCTATCACGCCAACCATCACGGTCCTGCATCAAGGTCGGAAGGTCATTAGGGAGGCATTCTGTGTCATAACATAGCTGGACAATGTAGGTGGTTCCTGGGCGACCAGCTCGTTTTGCTCCATAGTTTGTAGGTATTTTGCTCACCTTTGTATTAAAGATGAGTAAATGAACAGAAAATGGTGGGCGATTAGAAATTTTATTTTGTTGAGTTAGCTCGGACATTGATGAGTCTATCACGCCAACCATCACGGTCCTGCATCAAGGTCGGAAGGTCATTAGGGAGGCATTCTGTGTCATAACATAGCTGGACAATGTAGGTGGTTCCTGGGCGACCAGCTCGTTTTTGCTCCATAGCCAGGTATTTTGCTCACCTTTGTATTAAAGATGAGTAAATGAACAGAAAATGGTGGGCGATTAAAAATTTTATTTTGTTGAGTTAGCTCGGACATTGATGAGTCTATCACGCCAACCATCACGGTCCTGCATCAAGGTCGGAAGGTCATTAGGGAGGCATTCTGTGTCATAACATAGCTGGTCAATGTAGGTGGTTCCTGGGCTACCAGTTCGTTTTGCTCCATAGCTAGGTATTTTGCTCACCTTTGTATTAAAGATGAGTAAATGAACAGAAAATGGTGGGCGATTAGAAATTTTATTTTGTTGAGTTAGCTCGGACATTGATGAGTCTATCACGCCAACCATCACGGTCCTGCATCAAGGTCGGAAGGTCATTAGGGAGGCATTCTGTGTCATAACATAGCTGGTCAATGTAGGTGGTTCCTGGGCTACCAGTTCGTTTTGCTCCATAGCTAGGTATTTTGCTCACCTTTGTATTAAAGATGAGTAAATGAACAGAAAATGGTGGGCGATTAGAAATTTTATTTTGTTGAGTTAGCTCGGACATTGATGAGTCTATCACGCCAACCATCACGGTCCTGCATCAAGGTCGGAAGGTCATTAGGGAGGCATTCTGTGTCATAACATAGCTGGTCAATGTAGGTGGTTCCTGGGCTACCAGTTCGTTTTGCTCCATAGCTGGGTATTTTGCTCACCTTTGTATTAAAGATGAGTAAATGAACAGAAAATGGTGGGCGATTAGAAATTTTATTTTGTTGAGTTAGCTCGGACATTGATGAGTCTATCACGCCAACCATCACGGTCCTGCATCAAGGTCGGAAGGTCATTAGGGAGGCATTCTGTGTCATAACATAGCTGGTCAATGTGAGTTAGTGGTTCCTGGGCTACCAGTTCGTTTTGCTCCATAGCTAGGTATTTTGCTCACCTTTGTATTAAAGATGAGTAAATGAACAGAAAATGGTGGGCGATTAGAAATTTTATTTTGTTGAGTTAGCTCGGACATTGATGAGTCTATCACGCCAACCATCACGGTCCTGCATCAAGGTCGGAAGGTCATTAGGGAGGCATTCTGTGTCATAACATAGCTGGTCAATGTAGGTGGTTCCTGGGCTACCAGTTCGTTTTGCTCCATAGCTAGGTATTTTGCTCACCTTTGTATTAAAGATGAGTAAATGAACAGAAAATGGTGGGCGATTAGAAATTTTATTTTGTTGAGTTAGCTCGGACATTGATGAGTCTATCACGCCAACCATCACGGTCCTGCATCAAGGTCGGAAGGTCATTAGGGAGGCATTCTGTGTCATAACATAGCTGGACAATGTAGGTGGTTCCTGGGCGACCAGCTCGTTTTGCTCCATAGCCAGGTATTTTGCTCACCTTTGTATTAAAGATGAGTAAATGAACAGAAAATGGTGGGCGATTAGAAATTTTATTTTGTTGAGTTAGCTCGGACATTGATGAGTCTATCACGGTCCTGCATCAAGGTCACGGTCCATAGCATCAAGGTCGTTTTGATAGGTCATTAGATGAGTAAATGAACAGAAAATGGTGGGCGATTAGAAATTTTATTTTGTGTGTCATAACATTGATGAGTCTATCCACAACCATCACGGTCCTGCATCAAGGTCTGGACAATGTAGGTGGTTCCTGGGCGACCAGCTCGTTTTGCTCCATAGCCAGGTATTTTGCTCACCTTTGTATTAAAGATGAGTAAATGAACAGAAAATGGTGGGCGATTAGAAATTTTATTTTGTTGAGTTAGCTCGGACATTGATGAGTCTATCAAACCATCACGGTCCTGCATCAAGGTCGGAAGGTCATTAGGGAGGCATTCTGTGTCATAACATAGCTGGTCAATGTAGGTGGTTCCTGGGCTACCAGTTCGTTTTGCTCCATAGCTAGGTATTTTGCTCACCTTTGTATTAAAGATGAGTAAATGAACAGAAAATGGTGGGCGATTAGAAATTTTATTTTGTTGAGTTAGCTCGGACATTGATGAGTCTATCACGCCAACCATCACGGTCCTGCATCAAGGTCGGAAGGTCATTAGGGAGGCATTCTGTGTCATAACATAGCTGGTCAATGTAGGTGGTTCCTGGCCTACCAGTTCGTTTTTTTTTCCATAGCTAGGTATTTTGCTCACCTTTGTATTAAAGATGAGTAAATGAACAGAAAATGGTGGGCGATTAGAAATTTTATTTTGTTGAGTTAGCTCGGACATTGATGAGTCTATCACGCCAACCATCACGGTCCTGCATCAAGGTCGGAAGGTCATTAGGGAGGCATTCTGTGTGTCATAACATAGCTGGTCAATGTAGGTGGTTCCTGGGCTACCAGTTCGTTTTGCTCCATAGCTAGGTATTTTGCTCACCTTTGTATTAAAGATGAGTAAATGAACAGAAAATGGTGGGCGATTAGAAATTTTATTTTGTTGAGTTAGCTCGGACATTGATGAGTCTATCACGCCAACCATCACGGTCCTGCATCAAGGTCGGAAGGTCATTATTTTGCTCAATTAAAGAGGAGGCATTCTGTGTCACATAACATAGCTGGTCAATGTAGGTGGTTCCTGGGCTGAGTTCGTTTTTGCTCCATAGCTAGGTATTTTGCTCACCTTTGTATTAAAGATGAGTAAATGAACAGAAAATGGTGGGCGATTAGAAATTTTATTTTTGTTGAGTTAGCTCGGACATTGATGAGTCTATCACGCCAACCATCACGGTCCTGCATCAAGGTCGGAAGGTCATTAGGGAGGCATTCTGTGTCATAACATAGCTGGACAATGTAGGTGGTTCCTGGGCGACCAGTTCGTTTTGCTCCATAGCCAGGTATTTTGCTCACCTTTGAGTAAATGAACAGAAAAATGGCGATTAAAATTTTATTTTGATGATGTAAATGAACCATCACGGTCCGCGAAAATGGTGGGCGATTAGCTGGTCAACCTGGCATACCAGTGTTTTTGCTCCATAGTTAGGTATTTTGCTCACCTTGTATTAAAGATGGTAAATGAACAGAAATGGTGGGTTGATTAGAAATTTTATTTTGTTGAGTTAGTTTTTTGATTAGCCAACCATCACGGTCCTGCATCAAGGTTTGGAAGGTCATTAGGGAGGCATTCTGTGTCATAACATAGCTGGTAATGTAGGTTTCCTGGGCTACCAGTTTTTTTGCTCCATTTTTTGTTTTGTATTAAAGATGTTAACAGAAAATGGTGGGCTCGGACATTGATGAGTCTATCACGCCAACCATCACGGTCCTGCATCAAGGTCGGAAGGTCATTAGGGAGGCATTCTGTGTCATAACATAGCTGGACAATGTAGGTGGTTCCTGGGCGACCAGCTCGTTTTGCTCCATAGCCAGGTATTTTGCTCACCTTTGTATTAAAGATGAGTAAATGAACAGAAAATGGTGGGCGATTAGAAATTTTATTTTGTTGAGTTAGCTCGGACATTGATGAGTCTATCACGCCAACCATCACGGTCCTGCATCAAGGTCGGAAGGTCATTAGGGAGGCATTCTGTGTCATAACATAGCTGGTCAATGTAGGTGGTTCCTGGGCGACCAGCTCGTTTTTCTCCATAGCCAGGTATTTTGCTCACCTTTGTATTAAAGATGAGTAAATGAACAGAAAATGGTGGGCGATTAGAAATTTTATTTTGTTGAGTTAGCTCGGACATTGATGAGTCTATCACGCCAACCATCACGGTCCTGCATCAAGGTCGGAAGGTCATTAGGGAGGCATTCTGTGTCATAACATAGCTGGACAATGTAGGTGGTTCCTGGGCGACCAGCTCGTTTTGCTCCATAGCTAGGTATTTTGCTCACCTTTGTATTAAAGATGAGTAAATGAACAGAAAATGGTGGGCGATTAGAAATTTTATTTTGTTGAGTTAGCTCGGACATTGATGAGTCTATCACGCCAACCATCACGGTCCTGCATCAAGGTCGGAAGGTCATTAGGGAGGCATTCTGTGTCATAACATAGCTGGTCAATGTAGGTGGTTCCTGGGCGACCAGCTCGTTTTTGCTCCATAGCTAGGTATTTTGCTCACCTTTGTATTAAAGATGAGTAAATGAACAGAAAATGGTGGGCGATTAGAAATTTTATTTTGTTGAGTTAGCTCGGACATTGATGAGTCTATCACGCCAACCATCACGGTCCTGCATCAAGGTCGGAAGGTCATTAGGAGGCATTCTGTGTCATAACATAGCTGGACAATGTAGGTGGTTCCTGGGCGACCAGCTCGTTTTGCTCCATAGCCAGGTATTTTGCTCACCTTTGTATTAAAGATGAGTAAATGAACAGAAAATGGTGGGCGATTAGAAATTTTATTTTGTTGAGTTAGCTCGGACATTGATGAGTCTATCACGCCAACCATCACGGTCCTGCATCAAGGTCGGAAGGTCATTAGGAGGCATTCTGTGTCATAACATAGCTGGTCAATGTAGGTGGTTCCTGGGCGACCAGCTCGTTTTGCTCCATAGCTAGGTATTTTGCTCACCTTTGTATTAAAGATGAGTAAATGAACAGAAAATGGTGGGCGATTAGAAATTTTATTTTGTTGAGTTAGCTCGGACATTGATGAGTCTATCACGCCAACCATCACGGTCCTGCATCAAGGTCGGAATGTCATTAGGGAGGCATTCTGTGTCATAACATAGCTGGTCAATGTAGGTGGTTCCTGGGCGACCAGCTCGTTTTGCTCCATAGCCAGGTATTTTGCTCACCTTTGTATTAAAGATGAGTAAATGAACAGAAAATGGTGGGCGATTAGAAATTTTATTTTGTTGAGTTAGCTCGGACATTGATGAGTCTATCACGCCAACCATCACGGTCTTGCATCAAGGTCGGAAGGTCACTAGGGAGGCATTCTGTGTCATAACATAGCTGGACAATGTAGGTGGTTCCTGGGCGACCAGCTCGTTTTGCTCCATAGCCAGGTATTTTGCTCACCTTTGTATTAAAGATGAGTAAATGAACAGAAAATGGTGGGCGATTAGAAATTTTATTTTGTTGAGTTAGCTCGGACATTGATGAGTCTATCACGCCAACCATCACGGTCCTGCATCAAGGTCGGAATGTCATTAGGGAGGCATTCTGTGTCATAACATAGCTGGTCAATGTAGGTGGTTCCTGGGTGACCAGCTCGTTTTGCTCCATAGCCAGGTATTTTGCTCACCTTTGTATTAAAGATGAGTAAATGAACAGAAAATGGTGGGCGATTAGAAATTTTATTTTGTTGAGTTAGCTCGGACATTGATGAGTCTATCACGCCAACCATCACGGTCCTGCATCAAGGTCGGAATGTCATTAGGGAGGCATTCTGTGTCATAACATAGCTGGTCAATGTAGGTGGTTCCTGGGCGACCAGCTCGTTTTGCTCCATAGCTAGGTATTTTGCTCACCTTTGTATTAAAGATGAGTAAATGAACAGAAAATGGTGGGCGATTAGAAATTTTATTTTGTTGAGTTAGCTCGGACATTGATGAGTCTATCACGCCAACCATCACGGTCCTGCATCAAGGTCGGAAGGTCATTAGGGAGGCATTCTGTGTCATAACATAGCTGGTCAATGTAGGTGGTTCCTGGGCGACCAGCTCGTTTTGCTCCATAGCTAGGTATTTTGCTCACCTTTGTATTAAAGATGAGTAAATGAACAGAAAATGGTGGGCGATTAGAAATTTTATTTTGTTGAGTTAACTCGGACATTGATGAGTCTATCACGCCAACCATCACGGTCCTGCATCAAGGTCGGAAGGTCATTAGGGAGGCATTCTGTGTCATAACATAGCTGGTCAATGTAGGTGGTTCCTGGGCGACCAGCTCGTTTTGCTCCATAGCCAGGTATTTTGCTCACGTTTGTATTAAAGATGAGTAAATGAACAGAAAATGGTGGGCGATTAGAAATTTTATTTTGTTGAGTTAGCTCGGACATTGATGAGTCTATCACGCCAACCATCACGGTCCTGCATCAAGGTCAAAAGGTCATTAGGGAAGCATTCCGTGTCATAACATAGCTGGTCAATATAGGCGACCAGCTCGTCTTACTCCATGACTAGGTATTTTGCTCACCTTTGTATTAAAATTAAAATAATCGTTCTAATCACTCCAAGTCTGTTTATGTAACAAAAGCGCGAAATAAATGGTGTATTAAAAAAAAAGAGCGAGAGTTGATATGCCTGCAGTGTAGTGGTTACTGGCACGGGAAGGGAAATCGACAAGCCGAGTTCAATTTCCAGCTTAGTTTGTTGCGTCCACTTCACACATGTGCCCATGGAAAATTTGTGAATCGGTCTTTTCTCCCTCTTGCTGCAGCTATGAATTGAATGTCTTAAGTCTTGGGTGGTAGCCAATCTAAAAGGATTGTTAACTTAAAAGTATGGATAAAGCAACGGGAAACTACTCCACTATCTTTCTTAAGAATCTATGGCGATTAACAGATATTAAAAAATGGGAAACTGTGAAGCGCTATCAACGCCTACGTTCCTGTGTTGTGCTTCAGTCGTTCCAACCCAGTAAATTCATCGTCACATACCTTGTCTATCGGTTCAAATTTCTCGCGTGTTAGGCGCCACATTTAATTCTCGCGAGATATCTCGATAATCTTTTCTCATTGGTTAACATTATACGATTACATATGCACATGAATCTAATACACCGATGTTATTTATAAACAATACAGTTGTCGTAGATTCCTTCTCGATAAGTTAATTTCAGTATAACTTGATGATCCATCAAGAATTCGCTAAGAGTGCAATAATCCAGTTCAGCGTTCTAACCACTAAGCTGTCACTGATTTAAAACCTAGTGACAGCTAAGTGGTTAGAACACTGAACTGGTGCACCTAAAGCATACTTTTTAAACACCAGTGCAGAATACATTTTTTTTTAATTACTGATAATCCATTAACTTTGGAGTGCTTTAGCTTACAAACACAAGTATGAAAAAGGAAATCTGCTGTGAAATGGTTAAAAACAGAGCGTTTTACCTGTGACATTACGGCAATGATTCTAATATTTAATCATAGGCATTTACATGTGGGCTGTTGGTGCACTTTTAAACCTTCAATAATTTAGTGATATTAAAACTAATTTTCGTCTGAAACTCTTGGGACTGAGATATATTTTACGTGGTGTCTTGTCGATGAAATATCCCAGTTGTTCCTTGACACAATTATTGCTTTCTCTATTTTCATCACCATCTACAATCTGTTTTGAATCGCTATTCGATTCACTTTCAGGGTAAGAAGACCCAAGACAATGAAATTTCTAACAAGATATCTTGTCAGCCGATGCTAAATAGTTAAAGAAATGTTAGATACAAATAGTTAAAATCATACCTTCCCTTTCATAAAAGCAAGTGACATAATGTCTATATTTAGTAGGCATACTATCAAACAAGAGGGATGTAAGGTTATCTTCCAGTTATTGAAGTTTAGCCTAATTTAAAAATCGACATTGAAAATCTTGCATTTTTTCTCCGTTTTCCGAAAACCGATTGAAAATACGTAATTATTTCAGCCACAAGAGAAACAATCTTATTTTGTTTCTCCTCCCCACCCTTCTTCCTCCTTCATTTTCGCTTTCTGTTCCTCTCCTATTTCCCTTTCTCTTTTCCTCTTACTCCTCTTCTGTTCATCTTATTCCCTCTTCGTGTTATACTCTCGCATTTTCTTAATGTTCACTTCTCCGTTGCTTTCTTTTAACCCTCTTCCTTCTACCCCAGGATTTGCTAACCTGGCCGATATCGCTCACCTGTGGGCGATTTTAACTGTTGGGTTCAACTGAACAGAAAATGGTGGTCGATTAGAAATTTTGGTGGTCAATGTAGTATTTTAAGTATTAAGGTATTTCAACATATCCTACCCGAAAAGAATATTCAAAGGAGATATGCAAAAAACCTGTATAAAAAAATAACGGAGGCACATTTACAGAGAAGAGATAAATATCTCCCACACACAACGATTATTTTTGTATTTTCTATAGTTTTGAAAAGAGACATTAACATGGAAATAGTTCTTCAGATGAAATAATATTTTTTCTGATATGAATTAGATAAGGGAAGATCAAGAACAACAAAAAAATAGTCGCTGAATTTTTATTAGTTGCTAATAGTGTATATTCTCTTTTAATTTTATAATTATGAGCAAAAATCGTTTAATTTTTTGTCAATACTTGAAATGCTAACCCAAACCATAAAACTAACCTTGACTATAAAACATATATATATATATAGAGAGAGAGAGGGCTTTAATGGTCAAGTTTGCTTTTGTTTGTTCTTTTAATACAGTAATAGCATCTGCATAAGTCAATGTTATTTTTACCTCCCTTTGGTACTTTATACTATATCATAAAGTCAGTTTATGAACCAGTAACAAACATTTACCAAACAATTTTGATGTTTTTGAATATTTACGATACAGGTGGGCAGTGGAAAATTTTTCCATGTAAAAGTGGCCGATGCCACAAATAAAAAAAATGGTTGGGAACGCCTCTACCTAAATTTCCTCCTCTTCCTCTTTCTTCAACATCTAGTTCTTTATCAATGTTTTCTTTCATCTGTTTTTAGTCCTCCTCCATATTTCTGGCCAGTCTCCTATTCTTCTGCTTCCTCATCATCTTCATTCTCTTCATCTTCCTCATCTTCATTCTGCCCAACTTCATTCTCCTCATCTTTATCCTCCTCACCTTCATCCTCCTCATCTTCATTCTCCTCATTTTCATCCTCCTCATCTTCATTAAATGACCCACAAGATGTTGATATGCCGTTAAACAATTTCTTCTCCGCCTTACAGACAATAAATTATCTAAACTTTTAAATAATCTTATTATTTTTAGTTCTGTTCCTAAATTGCAAACCTACATCGTTGTATTTTTGTGTCGATTCTCAATCTGTGTTACACAGGGATAAAAAAAAATTACCGATTCTTTGGGACTCTCACAATTGCTATTGCAATATCAACAGATCCTTGATTTCCGTTCATGGCAAACAAGGCCTAAGATATTTCGAGCTCTAAGGCCATCAGCGAAACAAAATAATGCGATTTATATTGAAAACGCACGTGGGCACTTCGATGTGGTGTTAATGGTTAGAAAGCTTGTCTCGATAGATCAATTACGACTGTGTAGTGAGTTCATTCTCCGCTGGGTGCTCAAAACTTTCGGCCCTCTGCCACATCTAAGATACGCTTAGTAAATCGATAGGGCACTTTGATGTGATGTAATGGTTAACAAGCTTGTCTAGCTAGATTAATTACGACTGAGTAGTGAGTTCGATCCTCGCTTGGTACTCCGTACTTTCGGCATTGTGCCACATCTAAGCTACGCTCAGTAAACCGATAGGGAACTTCGATGTAATGTAATGGTTAACAAGCTTGTCTCGTTTAATTAATTACGACGGAGTATTGAGTTCGATTCTCTATGGGTGCTCCAAACTTTCGGCCCTCTGCCATATCTAAGATACGCTTAGTAAATCGATAGGGCACTTCGATGTGATGTAATGGTTAACAAGCTTGTCTCGCTAGATTAATTACGACGGAGTAGCGAGTTCGATCCTTACCGGATGCTCCATAATTTCGGCGGTGTGCCTCATCTAAGCTACGCTTTGTAAATCGCTCTATTGAAAACGCGCGCGGAGGAAGACACACCCATCAAACAAAATGAAAACCAGTTGTAAAATACGTCCCACTCATACGAAAATGAGTCAAGTTTCAAATGTTATTTTCACGGAGATTGTGTACTCCAAAAGTGCAAGGGAACTTAGGAAATAATAATAAAGATATTCAAATAACCTCCGCTTTTTGAAAGTTTACTCTAAGCCTCTTCGATTTTACCAAAGGTTTATATTAGTACAAGTTTATAATAAGTAATTCGGCACAATTAGGATTACTGATGGTTGTACTGGAATGTATTACAGCTAACCACTTCAGTCTACCCATAGATTTCCTCTAAACCTGTACATATTGGTTAATAAAGGAAAAAGAAAAATTAAATTGCTAAGACAGCAGGTAAGAAAGTTGGTTCCCTGTGTCATGCTAGATACTTTTTCGCGTCAGAATCTATCCTATTCAGGGTGCAATAGGTAAATTGTCGTCTAAATGACGCAAAAATAAAAATAACACTGATATCTCATTTTAACAGATATATTTACCAAATTTACACAAAAATATCTTGAAATACTAAAGAGTAAATATATTCAATAAAATCGCAGTTGGATTCAACCACGGCCTCCAGACAACTTCGGAATCTCCTGCAACACTTCTGGGCAGTCTCCTTGTTTAAGTTGGTGAATGATGCCATAATCCTTGCCTTCAGTTCATTTTTGGCGTTACAAGGAGTTTACTTTAACACTAATACCGTCGAGAAAGACATAAATCCATCTCTATTCCGCCCCCAGCTATGGGCTAAATAGCGGGATAGATTGGACTTTCTAGCCTTCTGTATCAACCACTTCTTAATTCTAAACTGTGGAGAAGGCAACGAGTAACTACTTTACTTTTTTTTTCCCAAGAAAGCATGACAATTCACGTATTATAAGGAAAAGGAATCTGTGGAGAGCTATGATCGCCTACGTCCTTAAAGGGTGTAGCATTTAAAAACATAACTGTAGATATGTTATTCTTGATATGTAACATGATTCTATATTGATGGTATATGATCTTTTCTTGTACCGGAGTAGATAGGCCGGATTACTTATTGCTAGATTGGTGATGACCAAACCGTTCCTGTTTTAATTAATTAGTGCCGGGTTAATTAGTATTACTGCCGGATTATAGATTGGGCCGGATTACTTATTGCTAGATTGGTGATGACCAAACCGTGCCTGTTTTAATTAATTAGTGCCAAGTTAATTAGTATTACTGCCGGATTATAGATTGGGCCGGATTACTTATTGCTAGATTGGTGATGACCAAACCGTGCCTGTTTTAATTAATTAGTGCCGTGTTAATTAGTATTACTGCCAGATTACAGATTGGGCCGGATTACTTATTGCTAGATTGGTGATGACCAAACCGTGCCTGTTTTAATTAATTAGTGCCGGGTTAATTAGTATTAGTACCGGGTTAATTAGTGCCGGATTACTGATTGGGCCGGATTACTTACTGCTAGATTGGTGATGACCAAATCGTGCCTGTTTTAATTAATTAGTGTCGGGTTAATTAGTATTACTGCCAGATTACAGATTGGGCCGGATTACTTATTTCTAGATTGGTGATGACCAAACCGTGCTTGTTTTAATTAATTAGTGCCAAGTCAGTTACTATTAGAGCCGGATTACTGATTGGGCCGGATTACTTATTGCTAGATGGGTGATGACCAAACCGTGCCTGTTTTAATTAATTAGTGCGGGGTTAATTAGTATTACTGCCGGATTACAGATTGGGCCGGATTACTTATTGCTAGATTGGTGATGACCAAACCGTGCCTGTTTTAATTAATTAGTGCCGGGTTAATTAGTGCCGGATTACTGATTGCTAGATTGGTGATGACCAAACCGTTCCTGTTTTAATTAATTAGTGCCGAGTTAATTAGTATTAGTGCCGGATTACAGATTGGGTCGGATTACTTATTACTAGATTGGTGATAGGCAAACCATATCTGTTTTCGCCAACCGAAAGAAATCTGAAGAGGGGTTTCATTTTCCCCCTTTTTTCATTCAGCATTTGTCTTGCAGCGAACCGTTAGGGAAGCAGCGCGTGACCTCGCCAAGTTCCTTTCACAAGAACTATATTCAGCATCTCAGTGCCAAGTCGCTATAGCTTTGATGTCTGTGAACATCCGTTCTTTATCTCGATTTATTTTGTGCATCCATTAGCAAAATGTGTCCTAAGAGAACTTGTAAGGGTGTTGCGCTTAGCGTAAAACTGAACGTAATTAAGCGTTTGGAAATCTTAAAAGTTTTAACTATATAAATTAATGGCAATTGTTTTATTGCTGTCTACCGTCTTGGCTTATGAAAGTTTCATAGGAACATTTTACCCTTGGATAGCGAAGAAAACCTGTGGCTCTCTTGTTACTTAAATTTTGAATCGTTAAACTCCAAGGCGATCATTGGGTATAGTTTCTTGTTTTGTATCGCAAAGTGCTGATGTATATCGATAAGTCTAATAATTAAAATGCATTTATATTTCAGTTTGTTAATGAATTTAATTCAACTTGAATGTTTGAGACAGTCAACATTCTTTCTTTAAATCGGAAACATGCCACTCTTGTTCACTCGTCGGATTTTTAGTTATCAGGGGTTTTTTTGAGTCCAGTCATTCTTTCTTTTTCCTTTTTTCTTTTTTTTTTTTTTTCAATGTTTAACCCATTACCTGCCATGAGCCCCATTTGGGGATCTGACAAAATTAAACTCACTACATGTTATTCCTTGTATTTACATTGAATTGCTTACATACATTGCATTTGCAGAGGTATATTTTACAACACTTAGCCTTTAAAGTTTTTATTATTAGCCATAAGAAGACACTTTCTGTTGTAATTTTACTTTTCACAGGTAGATAAATAATGACTATTTTGAAAAGTATTTTTTTATTATTTCTAATCAATATTATTTTTTGATGTTTTATACACATATATATTTGATGTTCTAGTTTCTATAAAAACGACAATGGTAACTACTGAAATTAAGCATAAGAAATAAATAAACTCCTAACACACCTGTCTAGACCAAAAATGCGCATTAAAAAAAAGTTGGCAGTTAATGGGTTAATTGATTTCAAAAAATTTTAAGTATCCATTTACTAGCTTCCTTTATTAAAATGTTTTCCAGTTAGGAATATACAAGAAAAAAGTCTTTACACTATTTACTGTTGTCCTCATCTTTATTGCCATATTCACGACGTTTCGGACGTTGTACTTCCCGGCCTGCTTCAGGTGATATTAATTAGAATTTCGAACCGAACACTTTATTTACTCCACGTGGGGTAGATTGTTCTAATTTCATGTGTCATGCATTTGGATATTTCGGTTTCATTTAACTCCCCTTAGGAACTCAATCCGACAATTAATATCCCCTGAAGAAAGTCGGAGCGTACAACAGCCGAACCGCCGTGAATATGGCAATAAAGATGAGGACAACAGTCCGAACAATGTAAATAGTGTAAATGGTTACAATACGTCATCTTAGAAATATAGACAGATCCTGAGGAAAGTCGAACCGTACAATGGCAGAAACGTCGTGAATAAGACAATAAAGATGAGGACAACAGTCCGAATAATGTAAATAGTGTAAATAGTTACAATAACTCATCTCAGAAATATAGACAGATCCTGAAGACGGTCGAATCGTACAATGGCAGAAATGTCGTGAATAAGACAATAAAAATGAAGACAACAGTTCGAACAATGTGTTATTTTCATGGCTACTGCTCTGACGAATTTTTTTTCCTGGTGTTCAGACTACGTGAGCTTAAGTGTGCTACCAGATTGGCATTTAGGTCCCACCCTTTTACTGTTGAATTAGTTAAATATAACCACCACTTCTACTCCAACGGTTTCTTTTCTCGCACTTTCCGCCTGTGGAACTCCCTTTCGTTTCCTTGCTTCCTTGATGACTACAATCTTCAAAAATTTAAATGCAACGTCAATCGCCATCTTCTATCTTCTTGAATCCCGTTCAGCTTTTATCCTTTCTTCGGACCCCTTATACCTCAGTCTTTTTCTCACACTTTTACTCTCTGTAACCACTTGCGTACTTGTGGTATTCTCACCTTGCTTAGGGCGAAATGATTTGAAAAATGGTTACAATACCTCATCTGAAAAATATAGACAGAAAATAGTTTGTTTACTTTATGAAAATCGTCGTCTTCCTTCCACTCGAAGAATTAAAAAATATTTTAGGCATTTCTTGTCAGAAACAAATGTCTGCTAGCTTTGCAAAGGTGAGAAGCATTATTTTGCATATGAAATTTAAAGGACCCGCGAAATAGAGAACCATGGAGGTTTGTTTAGAAACTGTTAGTGTTCAGTTCTATATGTGGAATTAAGATTTAAATTTATTTTAAGACATTTTTTATGTTTATACGTTCTTTTTGTAGATACCAATATTTAAGTAAATGCTCTGTTTATATTAAACAGTATTAACAACATTAATGTCTTAAAATAATTGTCAGACTTTGTCCATTTCATAATGTGTGACGTCATTTGTTTAGATTTGGATACGCATCGAGCAGATATGAATATATGAGAAAAAATCATGGAGAATTATAGTTTAAAAACAGTAAAAATCGATCTTGCTAACCGAAACGCTCCTCTGTGGCTCAATCGGTAAAAGCACGTCAGGCTATATGACGGTTCCGTATAGGACACAGGTTCGATTCCTGTCGGAGGACGCATATTTTCTATGAAAATTTCTCGAACATTCAGGCCGGTTAGTACTGTTTATTATAAACAGAGCATTTACTTAATTATTTGTCTCTATAAAAAGAACGTATAAACATAAAAAATGTCTTAAAATAATTGTCGGACTTTGTCTATTTCATAATATTTAAATTTATGTATTGCGTTGGTGCATAATTATTAGGCGGTTTTGTAGGCGAGTTATTTGTTAATAAAAATTGATGTTTTGTTTACTTTTTAATAAAAATATTATTTTATTTTCAGGGTATAAAAATGCGTGTCGATATTCATACGCACCGGAATAATCATTTAAAAAATGTTATTGTTGAATTATGTTTCTTTTTTTATAATAAATACTGTTTAAAAAAAAGCCTGATAATTAAGCACCAACCCAATAGAAAGAAAAACATATTTACAATTTTACAGAGATTTTAGAAGAATTATTCGAATCCGAATTATTGATCTGAAAATTATTTGGTTATTTTTCATCGCGTGTCCACAAAAAATAGGTTATCAAATGATGTCGATGTTGACTAATTATGAAAAAACATAGAAATCGTCAAATATTTACTGGAGTTCATTTTCGTCAGAAATTTTCTTTATGGATATTGGATATTTATTAATTTCAAATTGTTGGAAATAATATCATATGCGTGTTCTTGACGTTTGTGTAATAAATGATTCAAGACAACAACGAAACTCCATATGTGAATCAACAAATACATATATATTGAAATATAACATACAAAACAATCATGGAATGAAGTGTAATGATTAAGGAAAAAAAGTTGTTCCCCTTTCAACTGTATTCTGTTTTAGGATTGAATGTTCGAAAGAGTTTCTCTAGAATAAGAATGTTCAGGATTCTATGTTGAATAGATTCTGTTGTTAGAATAGAATACAGTTAATTAAGAAATGTGTTGGTTTGATAAATTAATAGAGTGCTAGTTCATGAACTTGGCTGAGTCACAGAGAGAGAGATATGTATAATGTGTTACAAAAATCTGTGTCTGTGTGTGCGTTTGAAATGTGAGCAAAGTCGTAGATTTGTGTGAACAGGTGAAAATAAGTGGACTCTACTGACGACTTGCGGAAAAGTCGGTAAGAGTTGTTGGCAATGTTCTTTAACGTCTGACCGCACGGTTAAGACGGGAGCTCTTGAAGATCACATCTTGGCAACAAGGAAAAAGATGAATGAAGGGAACACGAGAGAGGCTTATTCGCGTTTTGTTTATATAAGGTTGTGTCTCACATGACAGGCTCCAGCCTTGTGCGCGGGGAAAATTATTCCTCGCGTGCAGGCTATTTGATTGGTCGGAATTGACCAATCAGCAAGCTAGTTTTGAGGAGATTAGCCAATGAATGCTTGCCGTATGATCTGTATGTATGTATGTGTTTGTGATGGCGATGATGATCGCTATAATATATTCCGACACTACCTAGGCTTAAACCTTTAGCACTCTGTATTATTCACAGGTATTACTTCTGGTTTCTATTGTATATATCTCATTTTCAGTTTTAATGAAGATTGTTTTTTTGTTATTTTTTTTGTTTTGTTTTGTTTTTTGTTACCATACATGACAATACAACCAGGAAATTCAAACACGCTATTATTCATCAATCAGAGACAATTGTAGTGGCAAGAGAAATTCAATTAAAAGTTAAGTTGCGATCTTGTATCAAACCTATGTAAAGAGCTTCAATCAAAGCCAACGTGACTATCCATATGGCAAATATTGCAACATTTCCCAATCAGCAATGTGATAAAGCGTTGTATTAAACATAAAAAAAAACATTTTATCGTTATTCTTTTAATTCTATTTTTGTATGTTTTTGCATTTAGTCACGTCAAATCACGTGTCCCGTTTCCCACTAGGCTCGTAAGTATATCATGTGTACTACAGCCACACTAGTTTGGTTTGCTTTGCTTTTCTTTACGGTATATCAACCCATTTAGTCCTTTAATGCCGAAATTTAATTTCCTTAGGAGTATTAGTAATTTCTTTTATAATAAAATGTATTACTGGTAACTTTTTTCTTTTACAAAAATTTGTATTGCTGGTATTTTTTTTTTTTTTTTTTACAAAAGATGTTTGTAATATCGTTTCCTTGCATAAATGTATTGCTGGTAACTTTTACTATATTTATATTTTTCATAATGTTTTACTTCCAGTTTGGGGATTAAACCACCTGCCTATAACATGGACTCTAACAGGTGCTACCTCGACATAACGATAATAACACTTATCAATATATAACATCCTCGGTATAACGATAAACTACATCCGGTAGCAAGGCCTCTGATCAGGAGGTTTTGAGGAGCGTGGAACCACCTCTTAATTGCTGGTGTTCCCATGTCCTCTTTGAGACAGGGTGGTAGCACTTGTTAGGCTCCCGGCTATGGGCAGGTGGTTAACCCCCGAAATGGGGTCAAAACATTATGAAACATTTTTATAGTAAAAGTGCCAGCAATATATACTAACTGTTCGGATAACCTCTTCGCTATGGTACCTAGACTTTATGAATTTAAGCGCAGTACTAGATTGGTAGCAAACATTTGGAATGGGTAGGTATAACCGTAAGTTTTATGCTAAAAGTTTTTTTCTCGCACTTCTCGCTTGTGGAACTCGCTTCCGGCTTCTTACTTTCCAGGCAACTTTGATCTTCAAAAATTTAAATGCAATGTCAATGACTTCTTGATTACTCTTCTAGTGTCCTCGCTCCTTAATAATGTTTCTCTTTTTTTGTTTTTTCTTATTCTTTCACACTCAGTAACCCCCCTGTGTCTTAGTGGCTTTATTGCCTTGCATGGGGTGATATGATTAAAAATAAAACCTCACGCAAAGAACACGACACTCCTGTTTCTTTTTCCGGGTGGCTAATTGTTACGCTACCAGCACATCAGTATTTTGTAAAATGTTAAAGGTATATCCATTATTATCGTGTCAATTAAAAGCGGTAGTTAATAACCATTCTAATAATAAATATTTCCAAATGGAATAGAATATGATGATTTAATCACAACAAATGTCAGTTTTGAAACTTTAACCTTTTAAGTGCTATGTTGTCTGTATCCGCTGGTGACAAGGTAAAATATGATAATAAAGATAATTTAAATTTATTTTCAAACTGCAATAAATATTATCATTGATTTAGTTTAATTTCATGTGAAACGAGAGTAAATTTTTTACCAAGTTTAACCACCTTAATTGAAAAGTCATATTTACCATTATTGTATTCGATCCGTGAAAAAGTTTCCAGATTTTTATTACAAAAAAAAAAGAAGTTTTTTCCACAGTGTATTCAGACTCCAGTTTTTAAAAAAAAAGTAGGGTATCCTGAGAACTTGCGCGCAAGCAGAATAAAGAACAATGCAGTCAGGAAAGCACATAGGAAAATGGTTCGAACATTTCTTTTCGAAATCTAAAGCCCGATGCACTGTTGACAGAAAATCCTGTAACATTGTAGATACAGCTCACTAACCGTTTCTAGTCGTCATCTATACAAAATAATAACAATAAATTTCTTTGGTTGTTATCATGCCTTTTTTTCTTTGCATATATACAATTGAGACGTTTGCCTGTTCGCTATACACAGCCAAACAATGTTGTGTATGCATACTTGTTATGCATATTTATTAGACCTGAGTGAATGTACATTATTTACATTATTCGGACTATTGTCCTCATCTTAGTTGCCATATTTATCACAACGTTTCAGCCGTTGTACGCTCCGGCCTTCTTCAGGTGGTTGGAATGTCGAACTGAACCCTTTATTTCGCTCACTGGGGTAGACTGTTCTATGTGTCCTCAAGGACACATGGCACAGTGGATAAAGGCGTTGGTTAGATCCCGTGACAGGACCCAAAGAGTGTGAGTTCAATACCCGGTTAAGGCAGGAGAACTTTCAGAGGGAAATTAACAGGAGATAACTGATAACTGACATCCATCAAAACATGGCACGTGGAACTAGAACAGTATAATAATATAATGTCTCTTTTATTATTAATGTCTGGCCTTGAAAATATTTATGTGCTTTGAAAACAATTTCACTGAACAATTTTTCCGTAAAATATTATTTATTATTTTTTGTAGTATTAGCTGGAAATTTTACGTTACTTAAAGAAAGGTATGAATCCATCTATTCTACCCCCGCCGTCCACACACGCCGTTCTGAGTTGAAAGCAGAACAAACTGGGTCCTGTAGCCTTGGTTGGCAACCAGTCTACCGCAGAAATAAACGGCAGCCAACTGCGGGAAAATCTTCTGTCTAGTCAGTCATGAATCGAAAGATCGCCCAAGCGTGTATCACGTATGGCACTTAACTGACTGCTTAATTGTTGTATACATATTTGCGTACTTACAGTAAACTGAAAACACTGTTTAAACTCATGACCAGTATCGCTGAAAATGAATTTCAAAATTAAGCTTCAAAATAACAACTTTTAATTAACAGCAAAGATTCTGAAATCGATATTTCTGATTGACGCATTTTATTTGTCTAACTTTGAAGTTATGTGTTAAGATATTTGCTTACCTAAGAATTATTTTATTACCTTAATATCCAACTGCGATCCAAATTAATATTCAATTTAATATCCAACTGCGATCCAAGTCTGTGATGAAAATGAAATAAAACCAATAAATGAAATAATAACGAAAAGAAAAATAAATAAATTAATTTTCCCATGATGCAAAGTTATAAAGAAACCTGAAAGGATTTCTTGTTACGTGCGCGATTTTATGATCTACTTTGAAAAGAACAGAAGCTTTTTCTTTCTCCTCTTGGCGTCAAGATGTGAACCACGTGGTAATAGCGTTTCCACTGGGAAATGTTAGTTTTCCCCTGTCCACTGACGACTGGAATTTTTCCACTTACCAACGACATCGTCGGACTTGATTTAGCAGTCCTACTTATGAAGTAGAGATTCAGCGATCCCAACTCAATGCGAAGCTAACTTGAACTCGACCATGTTTATCCGTTCGTATCCTGATTTACAATAGATCATTTCAGAACCAAAAGGAAAACGGACATACTCAACAGTCAATATGAAAGTCCGTAGCAAAAAGACAAGTTTTTTTGTATGCTTCTTCTATCTTCCTTGTTTATATATTGAACACTTACCTTTATCTAAAAATACACACAAAACCCATAACCTTGACAACATCCACAAGTCTTGACCTCTTTCCCAGTGTAGGCGAGTAATTTAAATAAATAGATAGAGAGATATGCTGAAGTAACGAATGCGTTTAATGCTTACTTAAAAGTGCCTTCTTTAAATTTCTTGTAATAAATTCAAATAATGTTGTAAATTATATGTAGTAAATTCAAATAATTAACTTGATTATCTTCAAGTGCTTATTGTTTCTCAAGGAAGTAATGGGTAAATTTAAAATAATTTCCTAAAGTCTTTTAAAAACAAAATTTGTTTTATCCTCAGAATTAACCTTAAAATTTAATTTCTAGCACAATATATTATTGAAAGTCAACAATATGGCGTCGTCTATAAAGTCAAATTGATATAACCTGCGACAAAGCCATGGGGAAAAAAAGTAGAAAAATACATTACTTCTTCTCCTTCATGACTTTTAGTAGCGACCTGCTTACGTCAAATCAAACATGCCACGTGACACGAAAAAAAACATGATTGGCGGGTTAAGTGTGAATAGAACAAGACGCATCAATATAAAAGCGAGATTTTGTAAAACGATGTCAAGGAGGTTAGAAAGCATAAAGAAAAGCATTACTGTTCTTGCGTGGAAGATTTTCTGTCTTGTCTAATATGACCAACGTCTTTGTCTTCTTTCAAGGTCAACAAACTAACAGAAAGAAAAAATATATTTTTTAAATTAAAAGTAAACAGTCCCTTTTTTTAATTCATCAAACCCTATTTAATGAAATCAAATCTACTATACAAAATTAATACCAACTTTTAACTACACACTCAAATTCTATTTTGTCTATTGGGAAATACACTGACCGGAAGAAATTATATGAACAAATTTACCGTAATTTCTCGAAAAAAAAAAAAAAAAAACACGCATTTTTTTTTACTGTAAATTACAGGTGATATTGGGGGTGCGTATTATAAATAGGTTTAAACAAAATATTTTTTCGTTATTGATTTATGATAATAAATACGTACTTGTTGTTCTAAAATAAGAAAGATATCCCAATTTTCATATTAAATCCAACAATTGTAACATTTTTTGTCAATAAGTTTATGTTTATCAGTAACCGTATTTTTTATTTGGCGAAAAAATAAAAAAATCTATAAAAAGGCCAATTTCGAAGAAAAGAGGATATCAAGTTAACAATTTATTGAAATTTTAATTTTCATCATCATCACCACTTTCTATTATAGAATCAATATTTAAATTGTCATTAAACAAATTATCATTCACAATATTATATTCGTCCTGTTGAATTTTTTTTCTCTTGCCAAAAGATGTCATCTTCAGAGCCATCCATGGCTGTCGTGAAACAACAGTTCTTGAAACCTCTCTTTATAACATCCTCATTGACATTTATCGGGAAAAGCGCGATGGTAATTTTCAACATTATTGTAGCCGCTTAGTCACAATCCTATTCTTAATGTCAAGGTCGACAAAATGTCTTCGTAATTATTTTTTTTTTTTTTTGATAAAATTTATAGATGCGTATTATACATAGGGATAGATATATTTCTTAATTTTTGGATCATTTGTTGTGGTACGTATGATTTATGGGTGCGTATGATTTTCGAGAAATTGCGGTAATAAGTCTAACGTTCACTTATTTATACGATCTTTACTTCATACGTAAATCTTTTGAAAAGAAGAAATAACCACAACGTTATCCACATGTGCACATACACACATGTACAGGCGCGCACACACACACAAAGAAGAAAAATCAACCAAATAAGCATAAATTATTTTTTTAACTTTTAACTATTTTAAATTTTAAAAATAACGAAAATGAGAAAATCGGCAGACAATTACTGATACCTCCTGACGAGTAGACAGAACGACTGCAGAAAGGTTCGTCTACGAAACTCTGAAGTCAAAGTGCTGATTATAACATCAATCAGCTAAGTGAAAAAAAATTATATCTATATTAATCCTAAAACATATCATGTGGGCGTTTTAAAGTGAGACAACCATGAACTGGTTTCTCGATATTTTTACTTGAGAAAAAAATTAGCCTAATTTAAAACTGATCTTTATCTATTTAGGATTGGCACCTTGTCAGGGTTAACAACGAGTTTAGTATATTTTTATTTTTATTACAATCTTCGCGATACACTCACTTTTTTTTTTTTTTTTTTTTGTCAATTACTCTGGCATGCCAGAAACAAGAGATTTCTTTGTCAAGATATCAAACAATGGGACAGAACGAAAAAAATATCGGACTCCTGTTTTTCTCAAGAGTATTAGTGTTAAGTTAATATAAACTGCCTCAGTCGAAATTCGAACCCGGTTTGCTGATTCCGATTTTTATGTTGATAACCGTTTTTCTGTCTGTTTAAAAACGTCCAAATAATTAAGACGTACAAATGGACTGATGTTGAAAAAAATATAGTTGGTTTTATTAGTACTGACTGCCGTATAAATTAACGCTCCGTTAGTACTGCGGGATGTTCAGACACTGCACAAAATGGTTTTTCCTTAATATTTAGCAAGTGGCAAGTCAGATTTTCATGATTAGTCGAGTGGCTTAGTGAATGCCTCTGCCACGTAACTACAAGGAGTTTATGGTTTTACTCGAAATATTTGTGAGAATTACCAGCAATTTTATTTGCATATGATAGAGAATCTTTTGAAAAGAAGGTTTCAGAATATACATCCGAGGAAGGGAAATAATAAAAAAAAAGGCTTTGCTTTGTACAAATGTAGAAACTGTGACAAGTTCAAATCAAAGTGGCTCTCTAACTAGAACGCTAAAGTGACGCTACATTTGCGACAAGCACCTAACCATAAAGTTTGTCAGTAATAAATGCAGGACATACGCATGCAAAATCACAGTAACCTTCTTGTTCATTGCTTGGAATGTGGACGGAAAAAGAAGAGGAATCAAACTGATCATAAACTGTTTTAAAAGACCAATAAAAATTATTTACAAATTCGCTTTTTAATTTTAGCCTTTTAACACCTGTCTCTGTTTTTGAGGTGGGGTATCGTGACTATTTACGTCGTTCGCACTGTTGTCCTCGTCGTTATTGCCATATCCACAACCGTTGTCAGGTGATATACAATGGAATTTCAAATTGTAATATGAGTTCTGCTAAAAAATGGTTACTGAGACATTAGATTTATAAGTCAATGGCCTAGTGGATAAAAGCGTTAGTTAAAGTAATTCAAAAAGTGATTTGACCCAAAGAGTAGTGAGTTCAATACTTGACCACAGCAAAGGCAACAAAAACTTGGAGAGTTGAGTTACTAAAGGGAATTAACTGAAAACTGAGGTATCAAAAAAGGCACATGAAATTAGGACAATCTACTACAGGTGGACTAAATATAAGGTGTGGTTTGAAATTTCAAAGTATATTACCTGAAGAAGGCCGGTGTGTACAACGGCTGAAACATTGTGAATATGATAATAAAGATGAGGACAACAGTTCGGACTATGTAAATAGTGCAAATAACTGTCATAACAACATCAATTTTTTTTTTAGTGAATCTTAATGTCATCTAACAAAAAAAAACATTTTTTCTTCCAAGTTAATATTTATGACTTGGTATTATCTTAATTTTGAATTTCTTTAATATATAAGATAATCAGAATGCTTATGGTGATTTAGTAAGCGTAGCTTAGATGTGGCACAAGACCGAAAGCATGGGTTTACCTGGTGAGGATCGAACTCACTACTTCCCCAATGGCACATGGCCTAGTGGATAAGCGTTGGTTGAAGTAATCCAAAACATGATTGGCCCCCAAAGAGTAGTGAGTTCAGTACTTGACCACAGCAAAGGCAACAAAAACTTGGAGAGTTAAGTTATTAAAGGGAATTAACTGAAAACTGAGATATCCAAAAAAGACATGTCCCGTGGAATTAGAACAATCTGTTTTGAAGTTCCAACGTATATCACCTGAAGATTGCCGGATCGTACAACGGCCGAAACGTCGTGTCGTGAATATGTCAATAAAGACGAAGACAACGATCCAAACGATGTAAATATTGGATTTTTAATTTGATTAAAAAAAAAAATGTTTTTTCATTTTTATGTTATTAAGTTATTGGTCGTCCTTTGTAGTTGGGATGGTGTTGTGTGTTGACTAAAACTAAAAGTGTTGAATTCGTTGTGAAAAGAGATAAAGAAGCGAGTGAAACGAAACGAGATGCGTGTCTGACGAAACATTTTAAGGTCTGCTCCATCCTGAAGACAAAATAAAACAACAAAATGAGGAAATAAAGAAATTATATTTATACGATATTATAAATGCGGGTTGTTTGAAATTCCACGGTACTAATGCAGTGACAATAGCCCACAGTACCGACAGAAGTTTTGCTATAAACTTTTATTCCTTGATTTAAAAACCTACAGCAGTTTGATTAATAAGTAATGCTAAATAGCCAGTAAGTGTACCGTATGGAAGCCTGTAAGTAAAAAAAAAAGTTAAATGTGCAAGAAGCTGTTATTAGAATATAACTTTTTCATTAACAATCAAATATATATAGTGTTCATTTTTTTCTTAATATATATATATATATATATATATAATTGATGAATTACTATAATGATATATATATATATATATATATATATATATATATATATATATATATATACGTATATTATAATTATTTTAAAAAAATGATTCCTTCGCTACATAAGAGTTCTCATGTTTCAAAAATGAGCCGAAAACTTCAGTATAATTATTATAATTATTATACTATTATAATTAATATATACGTATATATATATATAATATATATATTGCTGAACTTCAATATATATATAGTGTTTATTTTTTCAATCAAACATATAGTGATGAACTTCAATATATATATATATATATAGAGAGAGAGAGAGTTCAACTTCAGCTTTTCTAGATTTCTAGGGAGTTGTGAGGGGGACATTATCAGTTATAGCTGTGTTGTTTATCTTGCGACATCCGTTTCCACCATTTATCGATATAATTGCTTTGGGCGTATGCCTGTCTTGTGTAATGATTTAAAGAAAATGCACGGTCTTAATAAATACAAAAAAAAATCTTTATTTATCAAAATATAACAATCAGAACACTGCTCTATTGAACCGACTCCCAAGAGGATGTTTCCCCGATCACCACAATCGTAACCTGTTCAAGTCTAGGGTTAACCGTTATCTTCCTCATCTATCCTCATAAACTGCTTTTTAGTGTTAACCCTCTACCTCGAGTGACCCTCAGGTCTTGTACGGGTCGAACTTTACTGAAATAAAAAATGAAGGATAAGGTGAAAGTTGAGGTTTCAAGAGATCAAGTATAAAAAGTCATGACGCATAAGAGAAAGAGAAAAGAGTCTACGAGAAAATATATATATATATATATATATATATATATATATATATATATATATATATATATATATATATATATATGTGTGTGTGTGTGTGTATACGTATATATCCAAATGTAATAGCCACCACTTGACCATGTGATGAAGGAAGTATGTTTGCTTTCAGTGTAGCAAAGAAATTTTGGCCGTATAAAGTCGCCCGCTAGTCGTGCAAATGTCATATTTCGTCTCTGAGTATGTTACGATGACCACATCATCAGAGAATGGACAAAATTAATTATAATTTCCATCCATTATATTCACATCTATAAATTCATTTTGAAAAGTGAATTTTGCTCCTCATTGGCTCGCATTGGCCCCTGGTTATGAAAGCTTTCTGATTGGTTGGTCGAACTATCTATTTTTAGAAATAGGGAAATGTTGGTCTTATTATTTCTTACATCCTGGTTGTGAAAGCTTTCTGCTTGGTTAATCAGACTATGGCTTTGTTTGCCTGGCGATGTTTATGATCTGTCTATTTTTAGAGCTGGTGAAATTTTCGTCTTGTTATTTATTTCTCTATCATCACATTTCGACAGTTCGATTCCAATTTCACCAAGAATGGCAAAGTTTTAATTACGCTTACTGTGTCAACAGCCATTCGACCGTGAATTGAATATTGTTGCCATACTTGGTCAGATGCCCAAACTACATATCCCGAGATTCTCGAGAAAATTCAAAGAGTTTCTAATGTTATCGATCCTGACCTGACATCTCGACTTT
>CAHIKZ030000007.1:1562500-1574649 GCA_903632075.3 Acanthosepion pharaonis | reverse complement strand
ATTAATTAATATCATAGTTTTATAGCATTTTTTATTTTACAATTCAGAGCAGATTTTCTGCTAACTGGGAGTCCTGTTTGACTATAAAGAATATGATGATTTAAATTCTCCAAGGACTTGTTCTTATAACTAATATAAACATCACGCGCTACAAAAATGAATTTCTCAAATTTTCATAAAATTAAATAAGTTGAAAATAAGAAAATATTTTTACCAAGATTTTCTAAAAAAAAAAAAAAGAAAGATTTCCATTCACTTGTGAATAATTCCTGAAAGTTTCATTAAAATCAGACAATTATTTGAATTTTGCAAGAATTTACAAATTAATATGTTTCACATCGCAAAAAGACGCTCAGATTTCCCATACTGACGCAAGAAAATCAAATTTTTCAACCAAAATTTACGAAGGTCCTAAAAATGGTTAAAAATATAATTTAATAATCAAAAAATCCTTTGGTATTTACTCTTAATAATAGCATAAAGTTTTTGATGATAAAATTTTGTTTTTATTAATTTTTTTTTCATTATGGTATGCTTATTTTTTAGCTAATCTTTGAAGGTATCTAGGCAAAAGAAGCCTTAATTTTGTTGATATTTTCAAAATCTGGGTCAGTAAAGAGACTCATACTTAGGACCAAATTCGCTAGGAGTAACGTGCTTTACTGACCCACACTCACTACGGCAGGTGCAGGAAGAGACCAACTAATCTACGTTAAAGAGCATCTTCAGGTGCCCGTCTATGTTACACGGCTGTTTGCTTCATTTTCCTCGTGATATAATGTGGTATGCGTGTAATTTTATATTAGTAAGAGTTTTAAATGACGTGTACGCCTTGTCTTTTCCTTTTAGTCTATTTAAATAAAAGAAAAAGAAAATATCGCTCCCATCCTATTTCGTTCCCGTTTCGTCAAATGTTCCCAGAAGAAAGAGAAAGTATGAAGTGTGAAGATGAAAGACATCGAATCGGTCAGTCGGAAAAAGGCATTTGCCGCCCTCAGCAAAGAGGCGCTCTGTTATTTGCAATCTACAACGGACAACCTTCCTTAATTGAAAAGCATTTTAAAAAGAGAGGATTGTACTTCTTCTTCTTCTTCGGGCCGTGTCCCTTCAGGAAGTAGTGATCATGGCTCTCCACAATTTCCTGTCTTTTGTAGCTCATAATAAATTTTGTCTTTTTATTATCTCTCCTAAAAGCTCGTTTTTCTTCTTCTATGTGCCGTGTCCCGTCAGGACGTTGCCGATCATGGCTCTCCACAATTTCCTGTCCTTTGTAGCTCTTAATAAATTCTTTTTGTTATTTCTCCTAAACCCTGTTCTGCGATCCATTTACACAAGTTCGTTTTTCTTCTTCTATGTCCCGTGTTCCCTCAGGACGTTTGCGATCATGACTCTCCACAATTTCCTGCTCTTTGTGTCATCCATTTACTCAACCCCTCTAAATAAGTTATACGGTGTTTTCCTCTTTCCTTGTTGCCTTCAATCTGAGTTTGAAAGCTCTCTTTCCTCATAATGTGTCCTGGAAATTTTAACTGTCTCTTCCTGATGTTAAGTTTCCTTTTTGTTTTTGTCTCTAAAATGTTGTCGTTGTTCGATCCATGTTATCCACGTCATCCTTTTGTAGAACCACATTTCTGTTCCTTCAAGTCTCTTCTTCATCTTTGAGGAGATCGCTCAGCATTCACTGCCATATAGAAAGACTGATATTACGTAACAGTTCAGTTTGTTTCTCTTGCTTCAAGTCTCTTCTTCATTTGTGAGGAGATTGTCCAGCATTCACTGCCATATAGAAGGACTGATATTACGTAACAGTTCAGTATTCTTTTCTTTGTTTCTCTTGCTTCAAGTCTCTTCTTCATCTTTGAGGAGATTGTCCAGCATTCAATGCCATATAGAAGGACTGATATTACATAACAGTTCTGTACTCTTTTCTTTGTTTCGGTTGCTTCAAGTCTCTTCTTCATCTTTGAGGAGATTGTCCCGCATTCAATGCCATATAGAAAGACTGATATTACGTAACGGTTCAGTATTCTTTTCTTTGTTTCTCTTGCTTCAAGTCTCTTCTTCATCTTTGAGAAGATTGTCCAGCATTCACTGCCATATAGAAGGACTGATATTACATAACAGTTCTGTACTCTATTCTTTGTTTCGGTTGCTTCAAGTCTCTTCTTCATCTGTCTATAGTTTGTCCAGCATTCAATGCCATATAAGAAGCCTGGTATTGCATAACTGTCCAGTACTCTTATAGTTTCTAACGAAATTCTCATGTTTCTTAATACTCTGTTTAGCTTCTAGTAGGCATCTTTGGCTATTTCAATGCGCTTTCAGATTTCAGTGTCGCACTTTCCGTATTGATTTCATTACTTATATATAAATCTCCTCATTTTCTTTCTTTTGAACTTTCTTTCTTTCTTTCTTTCTTTCTTTCTTTTGAACTTTCTTTTCTTTCCTTTGTTCCTTCCCTTGTTGCTTTATCTATCCCACCTCGACTAGACCTCTTCTATTTCCACAAGTTGACTGCGAAGTAAGGTCTCCAACCCTATAAAAACAAGTTTTAGACCAGATCTTCTTTTACTTCTGTGTGTTTTGTCCCTTCAGGATGTGAACAATCATGGCTCTCTACAATTTCCTCTCTAGACCTTAGCATTGTTTCTTCCTTTGCGAAGCATCGCGCCTCCCGTTCTGACATCCATTCACGCAATTTAGGTAGGAAGCGCGCTGCTTTCACCTATCTCTGTTGCCTTCGATATGCCTTGTGAGGATTAGGTTTTCCAAGCCTACTTTTCTCGTTATGTTCTTAAAAAAATTTCAGCTGCATCTTTCTGTTTCTTAGTATAAATGTTCTTTTTATTACCATTTTCTTTAAAACGTCCTGGTTGCTTACTCGCTCCATCCATGGCATCCTCAGCATCCTTCTGTAGAACCACATTTCTGTTGTTTTTGGTTTCCTCTTCATCTGTGGGAAGATTTCCAGCATTCCCTGCCATATAATAAGATGGATATCACAGAGAAATCCAGCACTATTTTTTGTTTCCAATTAAATTTTTCTGTTACTTAATACTTTGCTTAGCTTTTGAAAGGCATCTTCCGTTAATCCAATGCGCGTTCAGATTTCGCTGCCCTCTGTTAAAATAGTCTCCATATATTTAAACTTCTGTACTTTCTGTACAAGTTTTAGATTAGATAGATTAATTAAACGATATCAAGGGCCGGTGCGTTCTACCTCCAAGACCCCGACCTAAATAGGGGCCCCAGGAAGTGCTTTGTGACCTTTGATATCAACATTTTCTTTTTTCTACCGAGATTTATATACTTAATAATTAAACGTAGTACAACTGACTATTAGAGGATGTAAAATTTTAGTGGATTTTTGCATCATTCTGGTGTCCACTTCAAAATTATAAGAGTTGATTGATAAGTAAGGGCTCCAATCGTATAAAACAGGTTTTAAACCAGATAGAATAATGAAATTGGTGTCAAAATGAAATCAATTTGTTCTCCAAGATTATAATGTTTGATTTAAAAGTAAGGTCTCTAAAACATGCTTTACAGCAGATAAAAAGAATGAAACCGATGCAAAAATGAATGAAGTTTATTTCTCTTCAAAATTATGATTGATTTGTGTTCTACGTTTTGTAAACCCTTTACAGGTTATTTAAAGCCAAAAATTGTTGTTTTTTTTAGATTGTAAGAGATTTTTTGAGATAAAAATGACTTAGTGACACAAATCCTACTAATTAACCCATAGCTGGAGGTGGAGAAGCGGTGGATTCATACCTTTCCTAATGGTATTTGTCCGCAAGTGAATATAATGAATCCGACTGGAATTGAAACACGACCGTCCGATTTCATTTCGAGCTGTTATCCATTACACCAACCGCACAAGCACCTGGTATTCCGGAACAGTCACCTATCTAGGTACTGACCAGGTTCGATATAGCTTAACTTCGGTGATCGTACGAGGTCCGGTGTTTCAACCTGATATAGCCATAAGCGATACTACCCGCACATCAAACTTACAGCGACTGGTATTCCCAAACGGTCACCCATCTAGGTATTGACCAGGGTCGACGTTGCTTAACTTCGGTGATCGTACGAGAACCGGTGTTTCAACGTGATATGGCCGTAAGCCGACCAAAAATTCTAGATTACTCATTCAAAAAGTATAACCAACACAATTGGCAAATTATTTAAATATCGCCGCCATTTTTATGGCATTGGTTTTTATTTGGATGTTTTTATTTTTAATGATTTAAAAATTCGCATTTATTTCTTACATACAATAAAATTAATGATCTAGGATCGGGTTGGTTGATTTTATGATCTATCTACCATTGTTTGGTTAAAATTGTAATTAATCGTTTATTTAATTATATTTGAGTGTAAACGTTTACTTGGTTTGGTAATAGGTAAATATTGATTGTTTTATTTGAGTCTGGAAGCATTTACTTAGTCTGTGGCTCATTGGGGAGATCTCACTACTCTGCAAGGGATGCAATCGACGTATTCTAGGCATTGTCGTGTAACAGGATAAAGATACTTGATTAAACTGCAGAAAAAGATCATCATTGCACTAACCGCACAACCTAAACTTATAGCACCTGGTATTCCGAAAGGGTCACCCATCTAGACACTGAACAGGGTCGATATTGCTTAACTTTGGTGTATGTACGAAAGCCGGTGTTTCAACCTGATATAGCCTTAGGCGATTGCTACCCACACATCCAAGCTTACAGAGACTGGTATTCCCAAAAGGTCACCCATCTAGGTACTGACCAGAGTCGACGTTGCTTAACTTCGGTGATCGTACGAGAACCGGTGTTTCAACGTGATATGGCCGTAAGCCGACCCAAAATTCTAGATTACTCATTCAGAAAGTATAACCAACACAATTGGCAAATTATTTAAATATCGCCGCCATTTTTTATGGCATGGGTTTTTTTATTTGGATATTCTTAATGATTTAAAAATGCATAATTCTTTCTTACATACAACAGAAATAATGGCAAAGGAAGTAGTTATAGGATAAACACTCTTACCAATGAAGAAAATATCACCAATAAAATTGCAAAATTCCTTAAATTTTATTCCGAAACGGTCGCCTATCTAGGTAATGACCAGGTTCGACGTTGCTTAACTTAGGTGATCGAACGGTGTTTCGACGTTATATGGTCTAAATCGCTCTTCAGCATTACGAGGGTCGATTGATTAATGAGTTACCCAATACTGCAGAACATGTTGTTCGCCAAATATGACAATGAAATTAATGTCAAAATGGAGTTAATTCATTTCTCTTCAAAACTGCATTTTTTTTTTTTTTTTTTGCGAAAGCGGTATTTATTGCTGTACATTACACTTATTTTTCCCTCCAAGAAGTAATTTTCTAGTTGGTCTTCGATCGAACTGAGCATTGCAACTTCATCTTCGGGCTCAGATGAAATGTTTTTCTCTTCCAATTACGGAAACGAGCATCAATTTGAAGGCGCATCTTTGCGAATATCAGTGGGGTGAGGCACCGAATATGAATTTCACGTTTCTCGCCGTTTGCAAACATGTTTACTGAATCGCAACATTTCGCTATAATAATGAGAAAAAACAATCGGTAGGAATAATTCAGGAATTACGTCAAAATATTCATTCACTGCAATGATTATATAAGTAGTTTTTTGGTTTTTTTTTCACACCAAGCAAGGTAATAATACCACTAGGACGCAATCATTGTCCATGGAGTGAAAGAGAATGAGAAGAATTTATTGAGGACAAGGACAGTAAAGGTTTGCTTTGGTTGATTTTGTTTATCATCATATCAATAACTCTATGGGTTATTTAATTCCGAAATCTAAATATTTTTTATGCAATTTTATAGCTTCAACTACATATGTTTTGAACGCAATTTTATGTCTTCAACTGCATATATTTTGTACATAATTTTATACTTTAAGTTTAAACGTAAGTTTCTTTTAGATATATAGTTTGCAGATGATGGAAATATATTGTTGATAACATTTTATAAGTCTTATAACTCTTTTTTACTATCAAATTTTTTTTTTTTTTACTTTTTTTATTGCTGCATAGTTGGTCATTTTACTATGAAAATGTATTGCTGGAAATTTTACTACAAAATATATTGTTGGTAATATTTTTTAAAACGTTTTGCTGGTATTTTTACGATAAAAATGTATTTTTATAATTTCCTGTTTCTACTATTCCGAGTGAGGGTGAATCTGGGAACAACAGCAATTAAAAGGTGGATCCACGCTCCTCAAAACCTCCAATCTCCCGATCAGAGGCCAAGATGTAGTTTATTGTCATACTAGAGCAATAAACGAACAGGGTACAGGAAGGCAGAAGATGGCGATTGACATTGCATCTATATTTTTGAAAATTGTAGTTGGCAGGGAAGCAACAAATTGGAAGGAATTTCCTCAGGCGAGTTAATGAAATACGTCAAAATATCCATTCTCTCTAATGATTACGTATATAACAATTTGGATTAATGAATGAACTACCATTATCTCAGATAAATAATGGGCCATTCCCGTTTTACGAGAATAAACGGAAGACGTTATATCAAACGTACGTGCTGTTTGCTTTTAAGGAAAGGGAAGGAAGGAAGGAAGGAAGGAAGAAAAAAAAGAAAGAAAGAAAGAAAGAAAGAAAGAAAGAATAAATAAATGCATGAATGAATGAATGAATGAATGAATGAAAGGGGAGATATGTGTTTAACGTCTGCTCCAGTGAAATGGAAAATGTGAATTTTGAATATTTTTTATTTTTACTCATTTGCTGTTTTAAATGAGCTGCATCCAAATTTTTGATTGTTATTGTAATATTTTGCTAACGTTGTTAAACTCAAATATTTAATGAAGCAATAAGGATGCTTTCATGTGTATTTTATAGTCTTGGAACCTGCGAGGAACTTATTCGGTCATTAACTTAAAAATTAAGAATTCATCAAAAAATTCAAATAGGAAACCTTGACATTTTCATGGTTATTTCTAGCTATTATTATTATTATTATTATTATTATTATTATTATTGAATTTCCGAATGCTGTATTTTTACTACTCTTCTCTTCTATGGCCTTTGTGATATTCTAATATTTTCTTTTTCCACGTTTTGGATGGTGGGTTTTAGTCATACGATTTTGTTCTTGTTGCTCCTGAAAAAAAAAGCACTTAAGAGGGTCGGAGAATAAACTGTCCAATACATTAAAAAAGAGAAGAAATAAAGAAAAAACTGAAAACGATGAGAATAATAAAATACATACTTAATATTAACAACTACCCATCTCAAAAATTCAGTTTACCTCTCTGTCATTACCCCCCACTCTCTCTCTCTCTCTCTATATATATATATATATATGTGTGTGTGTGTGTGTGTATGTGCGTGATTTTTTGTGTATGTGTCTTGCTTTAGCTCAAAAGTAGCTTTCTCTTACCATTTTAAACACCACTCATTAAATGCTTCCATCTATTCGACAGCGTCGATTTAATTCGGCTCTTTTCTCTTTTTATACGGGTAAGCACATAGATCGCTACGGTCCTAATGTCGTTTGACATAACTAAGCAATCGCCGTGAGGGGTTTGTAAGCGATAGCTTTCAATTGTGAGACACAACAAAGAGAACTTCGTTTACAGTTGGCCGATTTGCATTGGACCAGACGATACAAAACAGTACAAAAGCTCTGAGGCAAAACGCCACCCCCCTCAGTCCAATCCTTAACGAAGAAAAAAAAATGAATAAAAAGCAAAAATTAAAAAAGGAGCACTCTAGACGTATACCATACTTTTAATTCCCCCACACGTTTCATATAAAGCCGGGGTAAATACACACGTAGCTGCCCTATCATAGGAAGGTAGGAAAGCATGTAGGCAAGAATCTAATTTTCTCTATGTTGTGATATATATATATATATATATATATATATATATATATATATACAAATGGAGGAAATTAGATTCTTATACACACACACACACATATATATATATGTATATATAAGGTATACTTAGATAGAAATCCAAATAGGTTCTGTTAAATCCACCTGACAAGGGCTGTCTATTTAATTTGATATATTTTTACAATTTCCGAGTGATATGCTCTCTATTGGGCGTAAAATTTATGAATAAACTGTCCAAAGTTCATGTTCTTCGCTTTTTTTTTTTTTTTTTTTTTTGTTAATGAAATACATGCTAACCTCGACATTATCAAGAACTGGATGTTGTCAGTAGATTAAGCAATATTTTCTGGCTAAATCTCAGCGCTCGAACTGGAAAAAGAAGCAGTTCGATATGAAGTCATAGATAACAGTTAAATTGTTAAATTGAAAAAAGAATATAATAAAAATTTAGAGACGGAACTTGTAGGTTGAACTTAACAAAATTTGTTTCTATCTATCTCTCTATCTCTCTCTCTCTCTCTCTATATATATATATATATATATATATATATATATATATATATATAAGGAATATAGTTTTAAGGTGTGCTATATTTATGGGATAGAGTGCTCAATATCAGAAATAGATCGTATGTAAATATAAAAAGGATTGCGCCTAGCATGAAACAACCTGTCCAACTGTTGACTTCAATGTTCACTTTTATTTATCTCTCTCTCTCTCTCTCTCTATATATATATATATATATATATATATATATATATATATATATATATATATATATATATATATATATATATATATATATATATATATATATATATAAATGAAATGGACAAATTTCGACAATTATTTAAAGACATTGTTATGTTTAACATTCTTTTTATGGTATATCCTGACGTGCCTTACCTCTCGGCTACAAAGGATTGTTCGGTTGGCAAATTCGACCTTGCCAATCGAACGATCCTTTGTGGCCGAGAGGTAAAGTCAGGCTATATGACTGTTCCGTATAGGATACAGGTTCGAATCCTGTCGAAGGACGAATATTTTCTATGAAGATTTCTCGGACATTCAGGCCGGTAAATGTTATTTAATACTGTTTATTATAAACAGAGCATTTACTTAAATAAAATGTATCAATAAAAAGAATATTAAACATAAAAATGTCTTTATATATATATATAGTGTATTGGGCAGCAGATCATTATTCAAACATGTATAAATATAAATGTTAAATATGACAGACAACGAATGTTTGATCATGAGCCGTTCTAAGCTTCGTATAGTGGCTTTAGTTTCGGGAGAGAATAAAGACAAAAACTGTGCAACATTTTGATATTAGTTTGCTGTACTCGATCTAAGCTTTCGGCTCACATGAGACATCATCAGAGTGGTTATATGGACATTACAATAGAAATGTCCCCCATCAAACCACTCACAACGTATTACAATGTATTTAAACACATGGTTCTCTTGATAACATTTCTTTCTCTCACGTGGTACAAACGTCATCGAAACGCATTACGAATTTACGACATGCGTCTGCTATTCCGCGGCAGTTATCGTCGCATAGCAAACTTTTATGTCAATATAACATAATATCATCATCCATATAACTAATCTAAATGTGGCTCATGTGAGCCGAAAGCTTAGATCGAGGAACACCATAATAACACACATGCGCACACACACATGCATATATATATATATATATATATATATATATATATATATCAAATGTGGTGCAGTTCAATTTATATTACAATGAATCATTCATACAAAAAGTAGATTAGTAAAGTTAATATGGCGAAATCCTTTCGCAAACAAAATTTTAAGTTGCGAACCACTCGATGAATGTTATGATCCTTGTTTATAATAACTACAAGCTGTATAAGGTCTTTTTTCTTAATCTGCAAGTACTTTCAACTGTATATTCAGTCATCCTCAGGCATGGAAATTATTTGGTTTTTAGTAAAATCTAGGTAGCATCAGAGGATTTTTTTTTAGAAATGTGCTATTGTTGAAACTCTCTTAAAATTCTTGATTCTGTGTTTTTTTCTTAGTATATGACTACATGCCAAAGTTGAAGCATTCAAATAACTATATGTCAACAGGTTTTGCTGTTTACTGGTTATCTATCGATCTAAGCCATGTTCTGACACAATGGTTCATTTCTCGAGCAGGAGGCGAGTATCAAGCTCGCTATCAATAGTTTTCGAGCTATGTGGTATTTGTCTTTTTTCACTTACTAAATGCTTACCAATACAAAGCCGAAGAGCCACTCAAGATAGAGAGTTATTTAATAAGGTTATTGCATTGCATTTTAATCATTTCACAGGACAATAAAGCCACGAAGTCGCAAGGGATTACTGGGTGTTAGAGAATATGAAAACAAAAAGGAGAAGGAACATTAAAAGAACAAGCTGCCAATCTGGTATTGCATTTAAATTCATAAAGTCAGCGTACCATGTTGTATGGACGCAAGAGACGGAAAGAAGAAGCTAGCTAAATGGAACTTTCTCCTTACAAATGGAAAACAAAGGGAATGACGATGATTTGATACTGTGTATGTAGCTGCTTAATGAAAACGCTAAATATTGGCATGACAGATCTTAACCGAATTTCAGTAGACTAATAGACAATCTCAGGGGGAAAAAATGGTTTATTTTTCGTAGTAAGAGAGGAAAAAGAAACGAGGAATCGGAATTAGAAGTAAAACGGAAGAAGGCTGTAGAATGCGTCAGTCGAATCTCTTCGAAATTAATCGTTTTCGTTATCCGGCTCTATGTTGCAGATAACTCTTTTCTCGCAGACTGGTTTTTGCTGATCTTCAGTTAAACTCCACTACACTGAAACCCACACTGACAGCTATTTCTTTACACTTGAAGAAGGCAGCAGAACAGATCGGTCCAAGACTTGCAGTAACAAAAAAAGTAACCCGAAGAATGAGTTCAATATTCTGAACAACTCTTGGAATGATAATGACTCTCCACAAAAATATAGAATAACGACATTAAATGGATTCACTGTTTTATGTTGTAGTTTTATTAAAATTATATTTTGGAATACAGTTTGATTTCTTTAAGAAATTGTAGGAAATTATATGGATTAATATCATGAAAGAATTCCTTCATGTTGGTTGGTTGATCTTGTTTAGCGGCGCACCAAAATTTTGCTATAAAATGCATTCTTGGTCATTTGTAATAAAATGCATTTTGGGCCAATTTGCTATAAAATGCATTGTTAGTCAATTTACTATAAAATGCATTGCTGGTCAATTTGCTATAAAATTCATTGTTGGTCATATATATTGCTTGCAATTTAACTATAAAAATGTATTCTTATACTTTAATGATGTTTTTCTTTTTTTTGGGGGAGTCACTATTTTCCCATATGTGGGACCCCAACAGGTGCTACCACCCCAAGTAAGAGTGTACTTGATCTATTATTGTACATAATTAGGTTACAATAAAATGTGTATTCTATATCAATATTGCCTTATGAAAATTGAGATACAGAAGAGTGAGGGAGAGCCTATCAAAGATTGGGTGGGGACCCATGGAACCGTTACACCGACGCAAGAACTTTGTTCCGGTTTCTTGCTTCCCTGCCATCTACGATCTTCAAAAAAGTAAATGCAACATCAATCACCATCTTCCGTCTTCCTGAACCATGTTCTTTTATTAATACTTTCTCCACACTAAAGTCTTCTCATTCTCTTTTACTCTCAGTAACTTTCAGCAATCACGATGAACGGGTGTTCAATCAGGGAGGCCTCGCGTCTATTGGTAATTAAACTCAACTCGGAATTCAAGTGGAACTCGTACATACTAAAGATGCTGGAAATATTGTCGGCTACCTGTACAGCACCAGTAAGTACCTGACACTTCCTGCTATGCTCTACCTTTACAAGAGCCAGTTCAGCCCGAATGTGGAGAGATTCTTTTCTGACACTTCTCGCTTGTGGGACTCCCTTCAATGCTTTCCAGTCAAGTTTAATCTTCAAAATTTTAAATGCAAAACTGCACTCTATTAATCATCTGAGAGATGAAGTCACTTGTCCACCGCAGTAATGTAGCTTCCCTGTGTATTTTTTTTATAAATCTTTCATAGTAATTGTTTGGATGAGCTCTTCGTTATGGTACCTAGACTTTATGAATGTAAGCGCAGTACTAGATTGGCGGAGAGGTCTCATCAATATACAGTTGAGGTGGCTAGATGTAACCGTATGTTCTATGCTAACAGTTTCTT
>CAHIKZ030000007.1:1545000-1560000 GCA_903632075.3 Acanthosepion pharaonis | reverse complement strand
GGTCTGAAGTTTACTGCTGGACTTGCCAACTTTTAAGGTTACTTTCGCTTCACCTGAGCTCTCAGACGTAAGTTATTTCATAACATTGCACCTGCCAGGCAACCAGAGACATTATCGCACCTTTAATTAGACTATAGATAGCCAGACAGTTGAAAAACAGGATCAAAGGGAAAAAAAATCCCAATACATGGCTATCTGAGATTTATACATAGGCAAATGTACGATTTGCAATAGAAAGATATAGTGTCAAGCTTTTAAATCAACAGTCATACTCTCTTTTCTCTCTCTCTCTCCTTTTATCTCATTTCCTCTCTCTCCTTCTCTCTCTTTATCTCTCTCTCCTTCTCACTCCTCTCCCCCTTCTCTCTCTTCTCTTTCTCCCCTTATTTCTCCTTCTCTCTCTCTCTCTCTCTCTCTCTCTCTCTGTGTGTGTGTGTAAATCCATACTTTCTAGCCTTGAGTCCCAAATCGTTTACGTGGTCTTGTTGGAGATGACTTATTTCCCACTCTACAACCTCTTCGACCACAGGCGTAAAGTTGCAAATCCATTTCGATTCTATCGCTATTTCCAGATCAAATGAACGGATGAGCCTCGCATTTTTAACTTTAATGCTGCATTTAGGCACAAAACTGAAACCTTGAAAATGGACACCGAAAGAAAACTCCTTAGCAGGCAAATTAAACTTGTCTGCGCACGCGCACAAATGCATACGCACGCACGCACACACACACACACACATATACATACATATATATATAAAGTATCGCGCATTGAGTGAGTGTTGGTGTTAATAAAGCAATGCACAATGTATAATAACAGAGTTAAAATTGATACATCTACAACTATCTCTCTCTCTCTCTCTCTTCATATAGATAGATAGATAGATAGATAGATAGATAGATAGATAGATATAATTAAACCTAAAGAGCGAGATAAACCTACCAAGGTTTCACCTACGCAGATCGTCAGGGAATAAGTATGGCCTGATTATCCGTTTAGGTAAAAACCTTGGTAGGTTTATCTCGTTCATTAGGTTTAATTAGGTTTGCTCTATTTAGTGTATTGAGCACTTAGTTATTTTACTTACTCGTATCGGTTTTTTTTCTTTGGACTCTGAACTTGGATGTTAGACGATTGTCTTCGGCTGACGTACATGTTCTCTGTTCTTTCTTTTTTTATACCTTTTTCCCCTTGGGTATTGGTCTGTTTATTTACATATCAAAGTACCCAAGGTTTTCCGGACGAATATAATTTCTTATATTTATAAGATTAGTACTATTATATATATATATAGATAGATAGATAGATAGATAGATATATTCCTCGCCGGTAGTACAACTCTGACTTTCATGCACGATGCAATTATCAGGTGCTGACTGAAAACTGACCACTTTCATTGATTAGCCAGTTTTCAATTAGCCGCTGAGTTGTACATATATATATATATATATATATATATATATATATATATATATATATATACAGAGAGAGAGAGATGTGTGAATTTTAACTCTGCTATTTTACAGCAAACAGTCTTTTACTTACAGCAGCACTCAATGTGAGGTACTTGAGGCTTACGGCTACATCACGTTGAAACATCACATGCGATCACCAAAATCTACGTCGAGCCTGGTCAGTGCCTAGATGGGTGACCGCTTGGGAATACCAAGTAATATAAACCTGCGTGTGCGGGTGGTGTAATGGATAATGGCTTGGAATTGGAAATCAGGCAGCCAAGTCTCAATTCCAGCTGGGTTAGTTATATTCACTTATGTATAAATACACTTGGGAAAGGTATAAATCCACATCTTCTCCCCCCAGCTATGGGTTAATTAGTGGGATTTGTATTAGTAAATCATTATTACTTCCCAAAAATCTTGCAATCTTAAAATATTTTATGACTTTGAATAACGTGAAAAAAGGTTGATAAACCATAATAAACAAATCAAGCAATCCCACATTAAACTGACTTTTTGTCACATACAACTACCAAATAGAGAAGGATAAATTGACTGATCAAAGTGGAGTATCTGTACATTCTGCCTTTAAATAAAAGTACAAACAAGACAAGCCCAGATTATTTTCATTTGTTTATTTAATGAGAGCGGCCATCTTGAAATGATTTATAACTATTATAGGCCTCATTCCGTCTTCTCATGGCAGGTAATATAGTGTCAAAGCCGGCTGGAGGGTGGCGGCGGATTTGGAGTCTCTTATTTTCATTCAAATCTTGGATGTGCAGGTGGTGTAATGAATAATGGCTCAGAATTGCAAATCAGTGAGCCAGGTTTCAATTCCAGCTGGGTTTGTTATATTCACTTATGCACAAATACACTTGGGAAAGGTATAAATCCACATCTTCTCCCCCAGCTATGGGTTAATTAGTGGGACTTGTCACATACAACTACCAAGTAGAGAAGGATAAATTGACTGATCAAAGTGGAGTATCTGTACATTTTGCCTTTAAATAAAAGTGCAAACAAGACAACTTCATTTGTTTATTTACTGAGAGCGGCCATCTTGAAATGATTTATAACTATTATAGCCCCCATTCTTTCTTTTCATGGAAGACAACGCGGTGTCAGGGGTGTCACCGAACGTTACATCGGTGGGGAGCCGCATTGGGATCCTAGGAGGTGCATTGTGACCCTCACTATCTTATCAACATTTGCTTTCTTCTACCTATATTCATCTATGTTTCAAATTAAACTGACTATTAAACCATAAAAAATTTTCGCGGATTTTGACGTCATTCTAAAGTCTTTTCCTCTGTCCAAATCCGGGAATTATTTTGCCCATGCTAATACACGAAAAAAAATTGTTTATCAATTCCTGTTGGGTTCGTTATATTTCACTTACCTTTGGAAAGGTATGGATACAGCATTTCTCCCCTAGCTATGGGTTAATTAGCAAGACTTGTATCACTAAACCCTAATTATCTCCCCTAAAAAATTATTACAATCTAACAATATTTTCTGGCTTTAATTAACCTATAAAATGTTGATAAGCCGTAGAAAACGAATCAATGTTCTAATTGAATCCAATTGAAAATTTATGGTGAAACGCGAATGCTAGAATTCAGCAGAGGATCCCAAGTAAAATTAATAATTTTTAGGTCGGTCGCAAGGGAGAGTGGGTCAAGATTTCAAAGGAATATTAATATATTTATCCTGCAGTTTGTATTTGAAAATATGGATTTTTTTCGGAGTAATTGTTTATTGTACATCAAATTATACCACCTGTATTTTTTTTATAATTTCACCCTAAGCATGGCAATAAAGCCACTAAGACGCAGATAGTTACTGAATGTGAAATGATAACAAAATAGTAAACATTACTAGGGAGCGAGAACAAGGGGAATCCTGAAATCAGTAGATAACGATTGACATTGGATTAAAGTTGGCTGGAATGCATGGAGCCGAAAGAGAAGTTCTATAATCGAGAGAAGAAACTGTTAGCATAGAACTTACGGTTACATTTAGCCATTTCAACTGTAAAATGATGAGACCAAGCCGCCAATCTAGTACTGCGCTTAAATTCGTAAAGTCTATAGCGAAGAGTGGTATTTATTTGTATTTTTATACAAAATGCGGCGCAAGGCCAAAAAGGGGAAAAGGACGGTCTTCTTCTGTCTTAACATTAAACTTAGCTAGCCACAAACAATGATCCAAGCATACAACAATATCCCTTACACCACAGCAACACATTCTTACTTCCCTTTCTTTCTACACCCACCATAATACCGCAATGTCTCTATGAAAGTCCTAACTAGTCCCCATATGTACAATTCATTTCCGGGGGCGGGGATAAAATAACAATTTAAACAATTTCTATAGCGAAGAGTTCATCTGAACCGTGAAAGTATTTATAGAAAAAAACACAAGGAAGCTACATTATGGCGACGAAAACGTTACTGGAGCCGAGATGCCAGGTTAGGACCAATAAAATTGCAGATTCTTCACCAAATATATAGAAAGAGCAACAAACCATATGTGGCAGAAATATTCGAAGCACTGACGAATGATAATCGTCTAAATATGTAAGGTAGTTTCAGAAGAGAAAAATTGTCTAGCATGAGAGTGAACAGACTTTCCTAGCAGCAGTACTAGCAATTGACTCAATAAAATCTTTTCTCTTTAACTCGAAAAAGCACAACGAGTCACACTCCTAGAAGTTAGCATCAACCATGCTGACAGAATTCAGAAAGTCGTCTCTTAAATAATTAATAGAAAGCAGTTTTGTTTTGGGGGAGTTAAAATTAACAAGTCTTTCCTCGTCCCAGTTAACAGTAGATTGTACGTCACTGCCAAGTTGGCCTTATCGAATCAATCAGAAATTGAATGTAAACACAAGCCTCGAAAGTATATTAAATATATATTTCGCTTGTGTCCGTGTATTTATTTCCCCCAGAGTATAGTTTAGAAGCAAATTTCAGAATCTGCTCATATCTCTATTTACATTATTTACATTATTCAGACTGTTATCCTCATTTTCATTTCCATATTCACAACGTTTCGGCCGTTGTATGTTCCGGCCTTCTTCAGGGGATTGAAGCTCTGAGATGAGGTATTATGATTATTTACATTATTTACATTATTCGGGCTGTTATCCTCATCTTCATTGTCACAACGTTTCGGCCGTTGTACGTTTCGGCCTTCTTCAGCTGATTGAATCTCTGAAATGAGGTATTATGATTATTCACATTATTCGGACTGTTATCCTCATTTTCGTTGCCATATCCACATCGTTTGGCCCAGTGAATAAAGACATCGGTTAGATGCAGTGACTAAACCCAAAGAGTTGTGAGTTCAATATTAGGCTACAGAAGTGATGAACCAAAAAATGGAGAGTTGAGTTAAAGGGAAATAACTGAGACATCCGGAAGAGACATGGTACGTGGAACTAGAATAATCTAATCCAGTGGACGAAATAAAGGGTTCGATTCGAAATTTCAATCAGCTAAAGAAGGCCGGAGCGTACAAAGGCCGAAACGTTGTGAATATGGCAATGAAGATGAGGATAACAGGCCGAATAATGTAAATAAAGCAAGCTTCAGCTTTCGAACTCTGGAAATGTACCTGACTAGAATGAATCGTTTGTCTGCTGATGTCAACGCTAAATCGAAGATTTCTTGAGCTTTGAGAAAACATGAAACATTTTTCGCGCACTTGTTGAAGCCTCAAAAGTTTTATGACACAATTTCATTCCTTATATAATTGGCTAATAATGTTGGCAGTTTTGATTTAAATTAAAATTTCAAAAAAGATGGGAAGATACCGTTGATGTTAGACAGATGTTGGGATTCGTATTATGTTTTTGCTGTTGATTGAGTACATACATGTGTACGTGTTTGTGTTTCTGTATCTGTGCGTCTGCTTAATACAGAGAGAGAGAAAGAGAGCGAGCGTGTGTATTCGGCTCTTGCTTTGGGGTTAACAGTAATAATAATAATTATTATTATTATTATATAATTATGTTTGTCCCCTCCTTAGTTAATTAGCACTACCGTTACGCCCTGTCAATACCTCATAAATAATGGACAAAGAAACAAAGAAACAAAGAAATAAAGAAAGTGTTTAACGTCTCGTGCTAATAACTCATGAACAATAGACTATTCTGATCACGTGGACTATTTTGATCGCGTGGAAAGACAAGGTATATCATAGACGCTACTTGGTTTCAAAGAAAGAAGTATTCAACGTCTCGTTCTAATAACTCATAAATAATGGACTATTCCGTTTTGATCGCGTGGAAAGACAAGGTATATCATAGACGCTACTTGGTTTCAAAGAAAGAATTATTCAACGTCTCGTTCTAATAACTCATAAATAATGGACTATTCCGTTTTGATCACGTGGAAAGACAAGGTATATCATAGACGCTACTTGGTTTCAAAGAAAGAAGTATTCAACGTCTCGTTCTAATAACTCATAAATAATGGACTATTCCGTTTTGATCGCGTGGAAAGACAAGGTATATCAGAGACGCTACTTGGTTTCAAAGAAAGAAAGAAGGAAGTGTTACTCGGTTTCAGTGAGAAAATGAAAAAAAGAAGGGAAGATCGAAGTGTCAAATGGAAAAAATATGTCAATGTCAAATCTTTTCATTTGTTAAAATAACGACCAGCATTCATATTGATAGATATTTTTTTAGCGCGCTCGCATTGCCACCGAATGTGACAAAAGGTCGAGGTTTTGAGTGGGTTTAACGGCAATACCGTGGAAAAATTGCCCAAGTCCACTTGGCGCATCCATTTTTGGAGACGTCTCAGGAGCCCGGCAATAAACCCCTCCCCCTCCCGAAGGTACTACCTGAGGAGAAGACACCCCTGGGACTTTGGCTTAATATTTTTTAAACTTCCCCGATATGTCCGAGTAAGTATTCATATTTATGATTGTTATTGCAATATTTTGCCAAAGTTCACTATTTACATTATTCGGACTATTGTTCTCATCTTTGTCGCCATATTTATTACAATGTTGTACGCTCCGGACTTCTTCAGGTGATTGGAATGTCGGACTGAACCCTTTATATAAAAATACTTCCAAATTAGAAAAATATAAATGTCCAAATTTGTTTACAAAAAATATAAATTTTTCTTTAATATACACTGGGTAAAATTATTCATTACCTGTTTCAAGGAAGCATGGCACAGTGGATAAAGGCATTGGTTAGATCCAGTGACAGGACCCAAAGAGTGTGAGTTCAATACCCGGTTAAGGCAGTGGAGAACTTGGAGAGGGGAATTAACAGGAGTTAAATGATAACTGACATCCATTAAACATGGCACGTGAAACTAGAACAGTCTACCCCAGTGAGCAAAATAAAGGGTTCAGTTCGACATTCCAACCACCCGAAGAAGGCCGGAGCGTCCAACGGCCGAAATGTAATAAATATGGCAACAAAGATTAGGACAATAGTCCGAATAATGTAAATAGTGTACATAATACCTCATCTCAGAAATATAGACAGATATTTGTTAAAGTTGTTAAGCTCAAATATTTAACCATGAGACAGGGGAATTTCTACTAATTTTTTTTATCATAGAAGTACCCATGACCTTATTCAGTCATTACCTGAAGCATTAAGATACATCAAAAATTTCACATAGGAAATGGTTGAAATGTTGACGGGTTAAAACTAGTAATAGTAATTTACTGTTCTGAAAGAAATCAAAAAGAAAACTAAGTATTTTGACTTTGTCAGAGAAGTAAGGAAGTTGTAGGACAAGACGGGGGAAGTTATACTAGTCGTTAGCAGAGCACTGGGAATCGATCCCGAAGAGCCTGAGGTAAATGCCGGAAGAACTAAAAGGAAACGTTGGAACTATGTATGACAGTAATTCTTGAAAACAGATAGAATACTGGGAAATGGTCTGGAGTATTGAGAACATTTGTTGTCTTATAATAGACTCGTGTGAACACTTCTTGATCATCTAACGGAAAATTCGAAGATAAGCAAGATCACCATCATATTACGCACGTTGCATAACTTCACGCTGGCGGCGTTTCATTTGTTTTGACGCGTTGATTACCATTACAGTCGTTCTTCTTTTTCTTTCATTACAAGACAAGCAACGTTTGTACAAAGACTTATAATTTTATAGATTATTATATTTTTATACTTGAACTTTTTTTAAATATAACTTGAAGAAGTCAGACATACTGTCGAAATATTGTCAAACACTGTTTTTTTTTCAATTCTTTTCATAAGTCGCGCTCTTCTCTTAAGTGTTGTGTTTTAATAGCAATAATAATTGAATGTTAAAAATTATCCTAAAAAGAATAGAAGAATAGGCATGCATTGGTGCGAAAGGTGATCTCGTGGAAACTTTGCAAACAAGTAAATTTTGACCATATACACCTCCACGCAGGCCAAAAGACTGGATCTGGTATTAGTAAAAAAAGAAGAAAACCTGCCATAGAGTGAAGTTTATTGTTCTGGTAAATCGCAAAACAAAGAAGAAAGAAAGTTAAATAAATAGAAAAATATGTTGACTTTAACATCAGAATATGTGCAAACAGAAGGTATATATATATATATATATATATATATATATATATATATATATATATATATATATATATAGTTAATTTATCTGATACCAAGGAACCAATACAGAGAGAAAGAGAGAGCACGTTAAAAATTATATTGAGGTTGTACAAAATAAAAAGCATAATAATAAGCGTATTTTTTTTTTAACGAGAATTTTAATACAGTGTAACCCGGATATAAGAGAGTTGTCGGGACCGGAGAAGAAGTCTCTTATATCCGGGTTTCTCTTATATCCGGGTTTGGTCTATTTTATATACATTAACACAGGCTCTAATTTGGGACGAGAGAAAATCTCTCTTATATCCGGGTTTCTCTTATATCTGGGTCTCTTATATCCGGGTTACACTGTATTATATATAATACATATAAATATATGCACAAATATATTAAAACAAAACGAGAGGAAGAATAAGACAAGAAATTCATTACTCACCGTAAAGTGGTAAACCGAAAAATATAATAAAAAGGGATAGCCAGTTATTACTTCACGCCCTTCCGAGCGAATAATAATAATAATAATAATAATAATTACTATCACTCTCATTGGCGACAGAAATTCTGTGTCCGCCTTTCAACATTATGACCACCTCTGACATTTCATCTGGTAGTGGACATTGTCCTATATACAGTACTAGATGATGAACTCTTGAACCATGGACATCTGAATATAACCCCCCTCTCATGGGCAGGACAAGCTGTTTAGTCTTGGTTGACTGTCGTCCTAGAGTTGGTACCTTGAACGAAATTTACCCCTTGGTGGTCAAGAATAAAACACAAAAAATTACAAATCTCAATGATTACGAACAAATACTCATACCGGATCTGGCGTCACCCGGGTCAACAAGGACCTCGTACCCCAGAGCTGAAAAAAATCTGTCACTGGAACAAACACTTCCAACAACTAAGAGATATACCTGATCACCAAGCCCGGATTCTTCCCAACCTTGGACCAAGTGACTCAATGCCAAATCGATTAATAAAGAGAAAGCGAACGAAATGGACTCGTGAAGAGTATCGACAAGTCATGACATCTTTTTTCACTGCACTCGAAAATTCACAAAAGAACACCACGGATCAGACATGCCAAATATGGAGAACTAATGGTAGAAACTGGAATAAGACCCCATCTCAGCCCAAACACGTTTGCCAATGTCCACAGGTAGACCGTACAAAACAAAAGACTCTCAAATGCAGAGATAGATCAGATAAAACTAAATATAAGACAGAATACAATAACCCATCACTCAACCAATAAAGAGATAAGATTAAAAATAAATAACATGACAGAGGGTGAGGTAAAAACTAAAATAAATGAGATACGAAATAATAATCTCCCCGGAAATAAAACCGAAGAATCTACCTGCGACTTAACTGCAATTATCCAGATTATGCCACTGAAGATAAGTCAAACTACATTATGGTAGAATTCTTTGAAAACAACAAAGGTGAAATCACCGAAGCGAAAAACCACATCATCCAAGTACTCAGTAGAGTAACTCTCACACAATTGTCAGACAGAGACCAGCTCCCAAAGTCCAATAAACTCATTGTGCAAATATACAGCATTGCACTACAAACACTGTTAACGGACAAACCACTAGGAAACATCACAGAAGTTAATAATTTCATATACGCAACAGTTTTATCAGCTATTGAGATGCTTACGGTTAAGACAATGAAAAAAGCAAGCAAACAAAAAGAGCCAGTTTGGAAGGCAAAAATCGATGCGAGAAATAAAGAAAATCAGATGTGAGATATCGATACTAAATGAGATCAAAATAAACCCAAATATCTCAACACACAAATGAGGGAAATATAAAATTCAATCACTAAACGAACTTTTTATTCCTGCTAATATTTTTTTCAAAAACCTATTGCTGATAATAGTTTTTTCATTCAAAAATGTTATTTCAGCTAATAATTTTTGACAAAGTATTTCTGGTATTAAAACCTATTTTTACACTTTCATAATGCTTTTCACCTCAGTTTCGGGGTTAACTATTTGCCCATAGCTGGAACCCTAACAGGTGCTACCACCCCGGGTCAGGGTGGACCTGGAAACACCAGCAATTAAGAGGTTATTCCGCGCTCCTCAAAACAACCTGATTAGAGGTCTTGCTGTTGGACGTAGTTTATCGTCTTACCCCGGACGCGGATGAAGTTTATCGTCATACCCAGGACGCGGATGAAGTTTATCGTCATACCCAGGACGCGGCTGAAGTTTATCGTCTTACCCAGGACGCGGATGAAGTTTATCGTCATACCCAGGACGCGGATGAAGTTTATCGTCTTACCCAGGACGCGGATGAAGTTTATCGTCATACCCAGGACGTTCATCAATCAAGGAAATGCTAAAACAGAAACTGAAGTTTAAAGCACAGAGAACAAAACGATACGAAAAGCGTTGAAGGTTTTACCGCCAAAATAAAATATTCCAAACAGACCTTTTACAGAGAAAAGTAGTTATACATGTAAAAGGCCACCATCTATTGAAAAAGTACATAAATTTTGGGTGAATATTTGGAGCAGCCCAAAGGTATATCAACCCAATGCGGAATGAATGCAACGAGAAGAACAAATGATGGATAAATCTCTACAAGATTGGGAAATATATAACCAAGAATAAAGTTAGGCAAGCTCTAAAGAAATCCCCAAAATGGAAATCCCCAAAATGGAAATCCCCAGGAAATGACAAGGTTTCCAATTTTTGGCTCTATCATCTGTCATTAATCCATAAAACCCTTGCACAAACTTTATCAATGCTTATTAATAATCCCAGAATAGAAAACTAAATGCATTACATATCTCCTGCCAAAAACGGATGAAACAGATGATCCGAAAAATTATAGACCAATAACACGTCTGTTCATCACGTATAAATTTATCAAGTCTGTCCTGACGAAACATACTTACTCTTTTCTCAAAGCTAACAACATTTTTCCACTGGAACAGAAGGGATGCTGGAGAGGTTCATGTGATTGCATTGATAAACAAAACGATCCTGAAAAATAGCAGTATAAGAGGTACAAATATCAGCACACCATGGATAAATTACCGTAAAGTCACACTTTTGAATTCTTAAGGCTTTGGAAATGTACAAAGTTTTCTCAGTCGTAACCAATTTCCTTAAACACAGCATGGGAATGTGGAAAACCACATTATACCTAAATTGCACAAGAGGCACTGCCACCTCCATTCGACTGAATATCCGACGAGAAATCGTTCAAGGAAACTCCCTGTCACCCGTTCTGTTTTTGTCTGTCCTTAACCCCACTTACGCATAAACTAAACAATAATAGCTATGGATACAAACTAAACAAGAAAATATTCAATCAGCTACTCTACATGGATGATCTCAAACTCTTTGCTAAAGACAATGAGTTGAAGTGTCACATCAATACTGTAAAATGTTTCAGTAACAACATATGCATGGATTTCGGATTAGATAAATGTGCAAAAGTAACATTCAAGAAAGGGAGAATTACGGAAACACCCTAATAGATTTAGATTTTGTCACAAAGATTAGGGAACTGGAACAAAAAGAAGCCTATAGCTACCTAGGAATTACCCAAGATGGAATACTGCATACCCAAATGAAAAAGAAAGTAAGGAAGGAGTACTACAGGCGTATAAGAAATATGGTATATGAGGACATCAACAATCTTAGCGCCAGGATTGATTGGAAAAGATACCAATAAATAATTAAAGGGATTCCTGGTAGCCGATGCCTTAAATAATTACAAAAAATGTTCTCACGAGTACAACCCACAACTTATGAAGGGCTTTATCTATGTAAAATATGTGAGTTTTTAAAATTGCCCAGTGGAAAATATGATATCATTTTTTACTTTAGGTCTCTGGTTGGGACCCGGAAAGAAATGAGTATACACTAGAAATCAAAGAAAAGATAATAATAATAATAATAATAATAATAATAATAATAATAATAATCAACGCTTGTAAATAATCACAATAAAATCCCGGAATGGATTACTGAAGGTATTACACACCTCATACCAAAAACAACTGAAACAGACGACCCGAAAAATTATAGACCGATAACATGTCTCTCCACAACGTATGTTGATCACGTCTGTACTGACGAACCGTACTTATTCCTTTTTCGAAACAAACAGCATTCTCCCACTGGAACAGAAGGGATGCAGAAGAGGTCCATATGGCTGCAAAGATCAACTTCTGATAAATAAAATGATCCTGGAAAATTGCAGAAGACGACGCAGAAATCTTAGTGCAGCGTGGATTGATTATCGTAAAGCCTTTGATAGTGTTCCACATTCTTGGACCCTTAAGACTTTGGAAATGTACAAAGTCTCCCCTGTGGTATTAAATTTCCTTAAGCACAGCATGGGAATGTGGAACACCAAACTATACCTTAGTCACACCGGGGGCACTGCCATATCCAACCGTCTGCATATCCGACGTGGAATATTTCAAGGAGACTCTCTGTCACCCCTTCTGTTTTGTTTATCCTTAATCACTCTTACACGTGAACTGAACAACAGTAGCTATGGTTACAAAATAAATAAGAAAATATTCAATCGCCTACTCTACAAGGATGATCTCAAACTCTTTGCCAAAGACGACAATGAGTTGAAAGGCCTCCTCAATATTGTAAAATACTTCAGTGACGACATAGGTATGGACTTCGGATTAGATAAATGTGCAAAAGTTACATTCAAGAAAGTTAGAATTACAGAAACACCCTTAATAGATTTAGATTTTGTCACAAAGATTAGGGAACTGGAGCATGATGAAGCTTATAAGTACCTAGGAATTAGCGAAGGAGATGGCATACAACACCCCCAAATGAAGGAAAAAAATAAGAAAAGAGTACTACAGGCGTGTACGTCTGGTACTAAACACTGAGCTAAACTCAAAAAACAGAATATCAGCCATAAACACATTGGCTGTCCCTGTGGTGCAATACAGCTTTAATGTCCTTAACTGGACCATAGCTGAAATTAAGTGAATGGACACCAAAACGAGAAAGCTGCTCACTTGCTATCACATGCATCATCCCAAAGCTGATGTTGATCGTCTGTATGTGCCCAGATCCGAAGGAGGCAGAGGATTAGTTCAACAAGAACTGTCCTGCAAAACTACAACAATTGGTCTCCAAAGATATTTGGAAACTACAGAAGACTGGATGATGGTATGCATCAAGGAACATGAAAGTAGTAAGCGAAATGAAAGAAGCCAACAAATTCAAAATGGAGTTTCAAATGGGAGTAGAGATGCAACTACAGCACAATACACTGGCTGAAACTGCAAAATACCTAAAAAAGACAGCAAAGACGAATGCAACCGACCAGTTACAGAAGCGATGGCAAGATAAACCGCTTCATTGCCAATACTCTGCCCGTACCAAACAAGCTGACGTAGACAAAACCCGTACCCATCAGTGGCTACGTAGTGCAGGGTTGAAAGCTGAAACTGAAGGTTTTATCCTTGCTGCGCAGGACCAATGCTTGCTAACTAGGAAATATCAAGCACATATACTAAAATATTGTGTCAGCCCAAAATGCAGATTCTGTGATAAATATCCAGAAACGATTGATCATCTTGTATCAGGTTGCACGATGTTGGAACCCACTGAATATAAAACCCGACATGACAGAGTGGGCCAATATCTGCACTGGAAAATCTGCAACTTTTACGGGAAGGAAACTGAAAGAAACTGGTATGAACACCACCCAGACCCGGTTACGGAGATAGGACCTGTTACAATTCTATGGAACTACACAATACACACTGACAGAACAATCAAGGCCAACCGCCCGGATATTGTCATTAAAGACCACAAACAAAAACGGTGCCTCCTTATTGATATGGCAGTCCCTGCTGACTGCAATGTATCTTTGAAGATATTCAAAAAGTTGTCAAAATACAAGGACCTTGAAATAGAAATCTCGAAAATGTGGCATATGGGAACATCAACAATCCCTGTTGTAGTTGGAGCCCTAGGACTGGTTGGAAAAGATTGCAGTAGACTAATTGAAGAGATTCCTGGAAGTCCATGCCTCAAGGAGATAGAAAAAATTGTTCTGACAAGTACAGCCCACACTTTACGAAGGGCTTTATCTATGTCATTTTTTTTTTTTTTTTTTTTTTGTCAGTGGAAAGTGTCATGACGCCATGGCGGGACCCAGAAAGAAATGTGTAAACGCCAGAAATCAAAGAAAATAAAAAAAATAATAATATTGCTGCCATATATGGCCTGGAGCCCCCTCTGTTTGTTTCAAGGTCCTTGATAAAATCCAGAGACGGACATGCAATGTAATTGACCCTGATCTGGCATCTCTCCCAGACGTGCCGTCGCCTCCCTGTCTTTTTTACAAATACTTTCATGGTAACTGCTCCGATGAGCTGCTTTCGCTGGTTCCCAGATTTCATGAATTTAAGCGTTCAACTAGGCTGGCATCTCGCTCTCACCCTTTCACTGTCGAAACTGTTAAATGTAGCCGTCTCTTCTACTCCAATAGCTTCATATCTCGCACCCCTCGCCTGTAGAACTCCCTCCCCTTTTCTTGTTTTCCTGATAGCTATAATTTCCAACTATTCAAATGTAATGTCAATCGACTTGATCTATCCCCTAACCTTCTCTTCATTCTTTCCTCTATCACTCCTCTTTGCTCTCGCTCCAACTCTCTGTAACCTCTTACGTGCTAGTGGCTTCCCGACTTGCTTGGAGTGAAACGCTTATAATAATAATAATAATGTATCAAATTATCCCTAAAAGAATACAAGAATAGACATGAATGGGTAGGAAAGGTGATCTCCTAGGTACTTTGCAAGCGACTACATTTTGACCATATACAGCAATGGTATATACACAGACCATAATCCATGTTAGATAACAAAATACATAACATCGTTAGGGTCGTTTGAGATTCAAACAAACGGATCAGGTCAGATAATGGAGT
>CAHIKZ030000007.1:1520000-1535000 GCA_903632075.3 Acanthosepion pharaonis | reverse complement strand
ATGTAAAAAATATTGAACCGATTTTTTTAGCAGCTGACCTAGCAATAGATTCAATATAGTCTTTCCATTTCATATCAGCAGAGAACGTGAGTCTAAGAAGACGTAACGAATCATTTTTTGTGGGAGATAGCATTAGCCATGCTGATGGAAGGCAATAAGGCGTCTCTCAGATGATTAATGATTGTTTTTGTTTTTTTTGTTTTTCATTACTGCCACAAGTTTCGAATCTGCATCCAGATGATAGGTCATATTTCTGAATACGAAAGACTGACACGAGGGCATTTATTATAGCGAATACTTACAAAATACTTACAAATATACCTTGTCAACCTGATCAGGTCGAGCACAGTAGAAAATTATCTTTTTTGATATAGTGCGGGAAATACTGCCTTGAAGACAGATTCGAAGTGACAATATTTTATTACTAACTAGCCTAGAAGCCGCTCTTTGGGCGGCTTTTAAGCTAGCTCTTGCGGTATGGTGGGGTCGGTCTTTTACCTTCAATGTCCTATGCACGTAAAAGTTATAAGAATTTAGAAATGATAAAATTATTTTATCTTTATTCGATATCTTAATTCGGCAAAATCTTTCTTCATATACGCAACCGATCACCGTAGTTTGTTTACATTTATTTTGCGCGCAATTTTTTTCTTTTAAAATCACCATTCTTTATGATCGGTTCACTCTTAAAAAATATTAGGGGACCCGAACTATGTAATATTTCAAATACATCACAATACGCGTGCTAAAAAAAAGAAAATATATAATCATATGAGCAACGTACCGTGCCCCGCTTACGTTTTAGTTACGGTTTAATTAGACGAAAAGCGAAATATTAAGTTAAATCTTTAATAAAGAATTGTTTATTTAAACTTTTCTCTTTGTTCCATATTTAAATTAAATAAATAACTTATTATTTATTTAATTTTTAATCGTATGTAACTACAGTAGTTACTATCTGTTACTTCAGGTTGTTTATGATTAGCCGAATTCGAAAAACGGACGGACGGACGGACGGACACACGTACACTGCGCTTTATTTATATAGAATATTGTTGTTGTTGTTATTGTTGCTGGTGGTGCTGGTGATTTTGATTTTGTGGGGGGGCTCCATGATTTGAGCATTTGGTTCCCTTATCAAAATTGGTTTTCATTCTTATTTTATGTACCATGTCCCTTCAGGGAGTAGGCGATCAGCCCCCCACCCCCGCATCTTTCTGTTCTTTGTAGCTCTTATTAAGTTTTGTCTCTTTCTTCTTTCTCCCAAAGCCTGTTCCATTTATCCAAGTATGTTATGCGCTGCTTTCCTCGGTCCCACTTTCCTCTCAATCTGACCTATGAGTATTAGATTTTCCAAGCCCTCCTTCCTCATTACGTGCCCCATAAATTTCAATTGCCTCATCCTGATGTTAAGTATAAGTGTACTTTTTGTTTCCATTTTCTCCCAAACCTCGTCGTTGCTCACGTGTTCAGTCCATGTTATCCTCGGCATGTTTCTGTAGAACCGGATATCTGTTGCTTCAAGTCTCTTCTTCATCTTTGTGAAATTCGCTGTCATATAGGAGGACAGATATCACGTAAGAGTTTAATACTTTTTTATTTGTCAAAAGATTCCATCAAGTAAACACGTTTGTCCTTAAATGTAGTTATCATCCTGTTGCATTTGAAGTTAATTTTCTTTTTATTTTAATCTTTTCGATTCTTTCTTATGTCCTCTCCAGCTGCTCTATTTTGTGTTCTAAACCCCGCTGCAACGTATCTATATATATATATATATATATATATATATATATATATATGAAATGGACAAAGTTCGACAATTATTTTAAGACATTTTTATGCTTATACATTCTTTCTTATAGATACAAATATTTAAATAAATGCTCTGTTTTATAATAAACATCATTGATAACATTTACCGGCCTGAATGTCCGAGAAATTTTCATAGAAAATATTCGTTCTCCGTCAGGAATCTAACCTGTATCCTATTTACCTGTATACGAATATTCGTATACAGGTAAATATGATACAGTGGGCTCGCTCAGGCATACTGGTGTTTGTTCAACACCCACATAGCCAACCTGTGGTTCTATAGATAGATAGATAGATAGATAGATAGATATGAATATAAGTATAAATATGAATTAATGAAAAGATATGAGCACCCATACACGCGTGCGATTACGTTCATATGCAGATTTGCAAATAAATATTTATTTAATTTTTGGTGTCACAATGTAGTGTAACTGGGTGGAGGGTGTTGTGGTGTCCTCCCTCTAAAGAGTCTATGTCGGACTCTTCCGCCTACTATAAGATTAGTAGGAGAGAAGGCGTTGAGAGAACAGTCGACCAGACTTTTCACAGTCGAACTCTCTGCTACGACAGAGAGGAACTCGGACGAAGCTTTGCTGCAGGGAAAAGTTTCGTCCGAGGAGGTAGACAGTCCCTGAACCCGTCTAGACGGGTTCAAAGGGAATATTTTGGCCGAACCTACGGGCTCGGAGAAACCCACGTTAAATTCAGCCTTGTGCCACATACATTCCTTGTGGGGGGACTGTTAAATATAGCAGTCGACCAGATTGTTCGTTACTGTCAAACTCTCTTCCTTGAGCAGTGAGGGACCCGGATGAGGCTTTGCCGCAGGGCAAAGTTTTGTCCGAGGAGGTAGACAGGCCCTGAACCCGTCTAGGCGGGTTCAAAGGGAACATACATCCCTCGTAGGGTGGGGCTGTTAAATATTAACAGTCGAATAGATTGAACGCTGGATCAACCGATACACACTCACGAGTCGTGTAATACACTTATGTTGTACTTACTGGTTAATATATGATATATCTGTAACACTTGTTTTGTTATTTCTTTAACCATTTACTTGGCCACAACAATATATATATATATATATATATATATATATATATATATATATATATATATATATATATATATATATATATATTCGAAAGTTATGCATCTCATGGCAGTAATGTTATATAGTATATTGAGTCGACGTTTATTGTAATTTAATACTGGGGTATAAATGCAAAATTAGTGTGTCTCAAGGAAATAACACACACACACACAAACACATTAATTTAGTTGATAAGATAGTTGATAAAGCCTAAAGTAAATCTTGTGGGCTGAAATAGCTATTCGAATGAGGTCATTTTTCTATGTTATAATGAAAACATTGAGCTCTTTTTGTGGATCAGTTTGAACATTTTATATTTTATATTATTAGGATTCACTTAGATTATATACCAACTGATTATATATATATATATATATATATATATATATATATATATATATATATATATATATAAAGGGATCAAACATAATATTCCATGGTTATAATTTATTACATTAGAATCGTAATCACGATCCGACCGACAAATTCAAATTTTCATATTATCTTCTTGCTCTGTCTTGGACATTGAGCTCTGCCTGTATTCTATCCTCTTGGATATATATATATATATATATATATATATATATATATATATATATATATATATATATATAACAACACTAATAAACTTATAAATGTAAACAGCTATACTCGTCCGGCAAAACCTTAGCTTTTTTAGCTTGTAAATGAAGAAACCAATACCCAAGGAAAAAAAAGGGGGGAAAAAAAAGAAAGAACTGAGAACATTTACTTCCGGCGAAAATAATCGTATAGAATCTAAGTTCAGAGTCCAAAGAAAAAAAACCCCTCCGACACGAGTAAAGTAAAAAATAACTAAGCAATGTAGTGCAAAATAAGTAAATAAATAAACTAAATATATATATATATATATATATATATATATATATATATATATATATACGTTCTTACTGATTATATACTTATTAATGCAATGTTAGTTGTTGAGGAAGTTGTATTTTTTGGGATTCCCAAAAAAATTTCGCTTGAAGATGGAACAGAGCTTACTTTAATTCAATTTAATTCAAATAATTATATTGAAGTTTTCGGCTCTTGTTTTGAAACATGAGACCTCTTATGTGGCGTGTTGGAATCATATTTTTAAATAAATAATTATATTTAGGCTCTACTTTTGTATCGAGCACTATTTTTAAAAAATAATAACAAAAATACTAAAGAACTTTGGATTATTTACCTAACGAGTTCTTTTCTATTTTCTTTATATTTTCACACACACACACACACACACACACACACACACACACACACACACACATATATATATATATATATATATATATATATATATATATATATATATATATATATTCTTATATGTAACCAAGCTCTATCCATGATATTGACCACTTTACCCATAAATATAGCATACCTTAAAACGATATTTTTTTTTATTAAATATGGCAGCAATGCTCCACTTTTGGTCTGATCTGACTCTGGCACATATAAAGCATCGCAAACGGAGTCAGGTACTTACTGGTACGGTCAAAAGAGCCAACCGTTTTTCTTGTACAATTATCAATGGATCGTAGATACGAGTTCCACTTGATTCTCCTGGGTATGATGATAAACTACATGTGTTGTTCTCAAGGGCGCCTATGAAAGTATAAAAATAAATTTTTATAGTAAAAATACTAGCAAAAAAAAACATTTTTGTATAAAAAAATTACCAACAATAGATGTTTATAATAAAATGATTAACAAAATATTTTATCTGTGGTTGAAGCCATAAAATTGATCAAGATATTTAGATTCCGGCAATAAATAATTCTTAGAGTTTGATATGTCGCTGAACAAAAGCAACCAACCAGTTCCATTTGAGTTCAGTAGTGAAGAATCCCAACAGACGCTCAGTACATGGAGTCACGTTGAAATTGTAAAATGGTTTTGTGACTGGAGAAATCTCAGAGTCGTTCGGTGATGATCAAATATTACTATCGCTGTCCCATAATGAATGGTACATTTAGTACATGAAATATCTGAGTAAATGTACCAACTATTATGGGACAGAGGTAGTAATAAATAATTCCAATCCCAAATTGGAAGGATTGCTGCTAATTCTAAGCTGGTTCTCTTTAATCCTGATATGCTACAGTGTTCCCATAGAAATTGATTGCAATATATTAGACTACCTCCGTCCCATAATGATTGGTACATTTAGTGTATGATATGTGTATACAAATGTACCAACTATGATGAGACAGAGGTAGTAATAAATAATCTTAATCCCAAATTAGAAGGATTGCTGCTAGTTCTAAGCTGGTTCTCTTTAATCCCGATATGCTACAGTGTTCCCATAGAAATTGATTGCAATATATTAGACTATCTCTGTACCATAATAATTGGTACATTTAGTGTATGAAATGTGTATGCAAATGTACCAACCATTGTGGGACAGAGGTAGTAATAAATAATTCCAATGTCAAATTGGAAGGATTGCTGCTAGTTCTAAGCTGATTCTCTTTAATCCTGATATGCTACAGTGTTCCCATAGAAATTGATTGCAATATATTAGACTACCTCTGTCCCATAATGGTTGGTACACTTAGTGGATGAAATGTGTATACAAATGTACCAACTATTATGGGACAGATGTAGTAATAAATAATTCCAGTGCCAAATTGGAAGGATTGCTGCTAGTTCTAAGCTGGTTCTCTTTAATCCTGATATGCTACAGTGTTCCCATAGAAATTGATTGCAATATATTAGACTACCTCTGTCCCATAATGGTTGGTACATTTAGTGTATGAAATGTGTATGCAAATGTACCAACCATTGTGGGACAGAGGTAGTAATAAATAATTCCAATGTCAAATTGGAATGATTGCTGCTAGTTCTAAGCTGATTCTCTTTAATCCTGATATGCTACAAGTGTTCCCATAGAAATTGATTGCAATATATTAGACTACCTCTGTCCCATAATGATTGGTACATTTAGTGTATGAAATATGTATGTAAATATAACGATTATTATGGGACAGTGATTTCCCTTATTTTTCACGAACAACAATCTGTTTTCTTTCTACCTGATTTTCAATGCTCGACAAAGAAGATATGTTAACCAAATCTATATATCGCTAATTGTGGGTAATTATTGACAAAAAATGAAAAGTTCGCGATGCGTTTCGTACTAATTTCTTCAGTTAGTCTGAAGAAATCTTTTCTCGGCACGAAACGCGTTACTATGGAGTTTTCCCAATGCACAACACGTAGTGTTTCGGTATCGGCTAAAACAAATTTTGCTGCGGCAGTAAAAAGTGATCGTTGAATGCAGTCAAGCGTGACAAGTAGCAACTGACGAGACGAGATTTCCCGAGACATGGTCAACCGAACGAGAATAATCTACCACCAATAGATTAAATAAGAAGTTCAATTCGAAATTAAGGAAGTTTACTTGGATCGACTTACTCCTGGTGAAGGGTCGAGGGTACAACGGCCGAAACTAAGACAACAACAACAAAAAAAGGGCGACAATAGCCAACGTGAAAATAGTGTAAATAATGATAACTCCTCATCCCAAAAATTCACACAGAAGGCGATCAGGTGATAATAACAACAAAGATCAGGACAATAGTCGGCTTGCAAACAATGATAAATCTTCATCCCAATAAATTTAGCCAGATTTCGATCAGGTGATAACAACAAAGATGGGACTATAAGCCACATGTAAATTATATAAATAATGATAACTTCTCCTCCCAGAAATTCATACAGAAATAAATTTTACGTCTAGAATTTTAAAATTTCGAGACGAGTTACAATGTTTCCTACATGGTTGACGTTATCAGTTGTTCTTACTGTTTAAGCGATATTACACACCGAGATCTTTATGTACAATAATATTCCCCCTGTACATGACCTGAAGTCCACCGAGCTTCAGGGTTACAAAATACGAGGTACTGTTTATGCAAATACGTTGGGAAAATAACGGTTAAACAGGTTGATTGTAACGAAGCAAGCTCTTCAGAGTCGTTTCCACTGAGGCTGTTAGAGCTAGATCATACGAGAGATCAGCTGTCAAGGACTTTAAAAACCTAACACATCTTTCTCCAACCCTCTTTAAGCAACTTAAAATTAAAATGAAAGAAAATTACCAGTCAATATGGAAGATTAATAATGGTCGGCAAATAAATAAATATATTATTGCTGCTCAGATAGTTTGTCGAAAAGAATGCAAATTTAGTCGATGCTAAATTTTAATCAAAATCTTTTTCATATTACTATAGATGAAACACTCCAGATCATAAATATGCTTTTTTAAATTATTGAATTTTATAAGAGTTAATAGAGGGTCCAGTTTTCTATGTAAATTAATTGTAAATTGATCACCCTACGGAACCCAGATGTCTTCTTGATGACTCTTCTATTGTTCACGCTCCTTTATAATATTTCTGTATATTTAAATATTCTTGATAAGATTCTTGATAAAATCCAAAGATAAGAATTTACAATCTTATTGTTTCTGACCTGGCATCTCGGCTTCAGTCACTTTCTCACCGCCGTAATATTAGCTTCCCTGTACGTTTTCTATAAATACTGTCCTGGTATTTGTTCTGATGAACTTTCCTCTTTGGTACCTAGACTTTATGAATTTAAGCGCAGTACTAGATTGACGGCTAGGTCTCATCATTTTACAGTTGAAATGGCTAGATGCAACCGTAAGTTCTATGCTAACAGTTTCTTCTATCGCACTTTTCGCTTATGGGTTCCGGCTTCTTGCTTCCCAATCAATTTTGATCTTTAAAAATTTAAATGCAATGTCAATCATTATCTTATGTCTTCTTAACTCTTGTTTGTTTTTTTTATTATTATTACCTCTCCTATGTTTGAAATTCATGATCGTGATTGTGATAGATAGATAGATAGATAGATAGATAGATAGATAGATAGATAGATAGATAGATACAGGGTGTCCATAAAGTTCGTGTGCAATTTAAAAAATTATAACTTCATTTGTATTTGCGATAGAAATAATTTGTAAAAAGGATTAGAAAGCAGAAAATCTATATTTTTTAAGGTTTTATTGAAATTTTATTTAAGTTTCCACATGTCCTCCATCATTAGCAATACAAAGGGTAATACGATTTTACAGTTCACGGAAAACATTTGCCAACTGATTTACAGTAATGTCTGAAATCACATTAGTTATTTTAGCTTTCAAATCTTCTAATGAACTAGGTTTGGTTGCATACACAATTGTTTTCACATGTGCCCATAAAAAAATCTAATGGAGTCAAATCTGGCGAACGTGGAGACCAATAAAATGGTCCACCCCTTCCGATCCATCTGTTAGGAAATTCCTGATTTAGAAACTCTCTAACACGCAGAGCAAAGTGACAAGGAGCGCCATCTTGTTGAAACTCTGTATTATAACATTTTTTACAAATCGCAAATATAAATAAAGTTATAATTTTTTAAAATGCACACGAACTTTATGGACACCCTTTATATATATATCACTATCAATTACACCAAATTACGATTTTATATTTAATTTTTTTATTTCTTTTTTACATTTTAAAACATTACGTGATCTGAGCATATTTTGTTTTTGTTTTTTCGTCAGAGATTGGGGATCAATTTACAATAAATTTGCATATAAAACTGCACCCCCTATTAAATTTTATACAATTTAGTAGAAGTTTTTTTTTAATATTCGTGATCTTGTGTGCTTAATATATCTTCTTCTTCATCTATGTGCCGTTTCTCTCCAAGACGGGAACGATCATGTCTCTCCACAATTTCCTCTACTTTGTAGCCTTAACGAACTTTGTCTTTATCTCGTAAACCCTCTTCCAACGATTTTACTAAAACTCGTTAAGTAGGTTATGCATTGTTTTCCGCTGTGATTGCTGCTTATAATCTGTCCTGTGAGTGTCTAATTTTCCGAGCCTTCTTTATGTGCGCTAGAAATTGCAACAGTTGCTTAATGATGCTACGTATAAAAATGCCCTTTTTGTTTCCATTTTCTCTAAAACTTCATCGTTGCGCGTTTCCAGTCCATGAGATTCTCAGCGTCCTTCTGTAGAACCATTCATGGGACAGATTGAAGGGACAGAAGAAAACAAGGCATAACATACTTAATTAAATGCATGTTGCAACAGGGTTGAGGAGAAATAACACAAAAAAAAACGAAATTTATTAAGAGCTACAAAGGATGAGATATTGTGGAGAGCCATGATCGATAAAATCCTGAATGCACACAACACATAAAAGAGGAAGAATCAGCTTGAGTAAATGGATAGTGGAACAGTATTTAGGAGAAATAACAAAAAGAAAAAAATGTATTATGAGCTGCAAAGGACAGGAGATTGTGGAGAGCCATAATCGCCTACGTCCTGAAGGGACACGGTCCATAAAAAAAGAAGAGTGAGCTTGCGGAAATGGATGGCGGAATATGGTTTAGGAGAAATAACAAAAAGATAGAATGTATTGTGAGCTACAAAGGAGAGGAGATTGTGGAGAGCCATAATCGCCTACGTACTGAAGGGACACGGCACATAAAGAAGAAGAAGAACAACAACAACAATAACAACAACAGCAGCAACAACAACAACAACTTTTACCAAACACTTTTGAAAGGTTTTTAAATATTTACTATATAGGTGGGCGGTGGAAATTTTTTCCATGTGAAAGTTGATAGATATGTCTGTTTAACGGCATATCAACTCCTTTATGGGTCATTTAATGCCGAAATTTAATTTTCTCCGGAACTCTGAAATAATAAAAATATGATATACATTATTTTTTATATAAGAATGTATTGCCTTGACCGGCTTTCAGTGCACCTCCAGACCTCAATTCGAAATACGATCCTTTACTAAAAATGCTTGAAAATGAATATTCGATTCCTTGTCGATTTGATTTCATTGGATTTGTTTGTTTAACGGCATATCAACTCCCTATGGGTCATTTAATGCCCAGATTTAATTTTTTTGGGACCTTGGAAGTAATAAAAATATAATATATGTCATTCTGTTTTCAAAAGTGAATATATGGTAGATACACAACTTTGGTTCATATACAGATTTGTATGGATATAATTACTAGAGGCGGTGATGTGTTTTTTTATATTGGAGTTTTGTTATATTTTAGAATACAGTTTGATTTAAGAGACTGTAGGATATTATATGGCTTAATTTTCATGAAAGTTTTTTATGTTGGTTGTTTGGTAGCCTTTTAAACGAATCTGGGTGAAGTCGTTACAATTTGTTTGTATGCGCGTCTTGTTGGTGATTTTATATAAAATCTATTTTTATACTTTCATAGTGTTTTGTTTTTGGTTGGGAGTTCACTACTTGCCCTTAGCTAGGACCCTAACAGGTACTACCACGCTGAGTTACGGTGGACATAGGAACAACAGCCATTAAGTGGTGGTTCCACGTATTTTGATAGTTTTTTCAGTATCTTCAAAGATGCATTGCAATTGTAAGACTGCCATGTCAATAAAGAAGCATATTATGGTCTTGCAGTTTTTGATCACGATATCTCGGCGATTACCTTTGATTGTTCTGTCTGTATGCATTGTAAAGTCCCATGAAATTCTTATAGGTCTTACCCCTGTAACTCGGTCTGGGTGGTGTTCATATCAGTTTCTTACAGTTCCTTTCCCGTAAAAGATAGAGGAGAGTCCACCATATATATATATATATATATATATATATATATATATATATATATATATATATATATCCGATGCTTGCATCTACCAAATCTCATGCAACAACTGTGACTTAAAATATGTGGGTGAAACATGTAGGTCCGTAAAATCTCGTGTTTTCGAACATAAACGAGATATTCGCCTCGGTAATTTAAACAATGCTTTAGTTGTACGCACAACTAAAGCTGATCATAATTTCGATTTTGATTCTGTGAAGATTTTAAAATATTTTCATAATAAAAATCGTAGGCGGATTTGTGAGGCAGGCATAATATCTATCACACGCACGGTGAATACTAGACCCGGCTTCTTTAATACTTCCCCTTTTCTAGCAAGATTAATGCTCGACAAACGTACATATAAGTTTTAGATTAAAATAAAATTCTTTTCATTCAAAATACTCTATTTTAGGAATACGTTTTCACAACATCGCCCACATGACGCCGACGTGATCATATTGAAACAGAACGCTGATCTTGAAAAATTTCAGTTATCTGTTTTGATTAGTCTTACTCTTATGTCCTTCCTCTTTTCACGTTGAATTAAATATAGTCTAATGTTAATTGTGTTTTATGAATATGTCCTGAAGATGGTCTACTAGACCGAAACGTCCGACTTTGACATTATATTAACATTAAAACAGCATAATTGCATATTAGGTTTTTTGTTTGTTTTTTCCGCATATTTTTCTTCACACTGTCGGATCTATATCCATATATTTGCTTACATATATATATTTATTAAAGACATTTTTATGTTTAACGTTCTTTTTATAGATACAAGTATTTAAGTAAATGCTCTGTTTATAATAAACAGTATTAAATAACATTTACCGGCCTGAATGTCCGAGAAATTTTCATAGAAAATATTCGTCCTTTGACAGGATTCGAACCTGCATCCTATACGGAACCGTCATTTACGCTGACATGCCTTGACCGCTCGGCCACAAAGGATCGTTCTGTTGGCAAGGTTGAATTTACTGCTTATAAACTTCAATCTTCCATGAATCTCGTACATTCATAACTGCTCATGGTGTATCAAATGTAAACAAATGACGTCATATATTAAGAAATGGACATATATATATATATATATATATATATACAAAGAAATAATCACACATTGAATCAATCTGCAATATTAATGCTATTATTTGCGACATCCATCGCTAGTAGTGTATAATGTAAGGACTTTCGAATAATCCTTTATTCATCGTCAGGCATATGTTTTCCTTATAAAATCAAAAACTGATTGACGACTGGAAGTTTCCAAAAATGCTGCCTGAAAACCAAGATAAACCAAATGTACGATGGCATGTTGGAAAATTCTCCGTAGTTCTCTCAATAAAATTTAGGATATTTGGTCATTTGGTCAATAAGGGGCGCCGAACATTTTTCAGCACCCCTTAGTATAATAAATCCCTTTAAATGTAATAATTGTTATTTCGATGTTACGATCTTGTTTGCCAGAAGTTCACGTTACCAACGTTCTTGATAGAAATGGCCCTTAAATTTCAAGAAGAATCATTACGATTCGAAGATTAGTTCGGACAACAGAATTCATTCCTCATGTTGCTTTTGTAGTCACGACGACGTTTCGACCAATCCATTCTACACTCTTCGTCTGGTATAAAATTTATCAGAAGAAAAGAAGAAGCTTCGAAACGAAATAAAAATATATGTACCGATTCTTTTCTCTGCTGAGCAAAGAAATCTACAAGGCCTTGGAATCCCCACAAGCCCTTTTTCTGTATAGATTCTACACTTGAAGATTCCCGTTTGATTTCAAGATGAGTCATTAGGATGTGAAGAGTAGTTCGGACAAAAGAATTCATTCCTCATGTTGTTGTTGTAGTTACGACGCCGTTTCGACCAATCCATGACGATGAACTAGCAAGGCATCTAATCGGGAGACTGGATGTCTTGAGGAGCATGGAACCACTTCTTAATTGCTGTTGTTCCCAGATCCATTCTAAACCAGATTGGTAACTCTTGTTAAGGTCCCAGTTGTGGCCAAAGATATCCCCCAAACAAAAACAAAACCCTATGAAAGTATAAAAAATACATTTTATAGTAAAAAATACCAGCAATACATTTTTATTTTAAAAATTACCAGTAATACGTATTCATAGTAAAATTAGCAGCAATATACACATAATATCAAACTGGAGTGACTTCACACAAATCTGTTTAAAATTCTACCAAACAATCAACAAGAAAGAACTATTTCATGACATTAACCCATATAATATCCGACAATTTCTTAAAGAAATCTAACTGTATTCCAAAATATGACTTCAACAAAAGTTCAGTATAAAACACGCATATCACCACTTGAAGTGTTTTAACAAAGGATAAAAAGAGCAACACTGAGATCCAAAGGTTTATTGGGTTGGCCAAAGATGCCTTCCAAAAGCTAAGTAGAGTACGGAGAAACAGGAAAATTTCGCTAGAAACAAGAAGAGTATTAAACTGCAGATCATCTACTCTGTTGTAATGGAATGTCCCACAGTGCCTGTGATATCTGTCTTCTTGTATGACAGTGGGTGCTGGACGATCTCCTCAAAGATCAAGAAGAGACTTGAAATGTGGTTCTACAGAAGGATTCTGAGGATATCGTTGACCGAATATGGGGGTATCGACGAAGTGTTGGTCTTTTGGAGAAAATTGAAACAAAAAGGAAACTAATACTTAACACCAGGAAGAGATTTCTGACGTGCATAATGAGGAAGGAGGGCTTGGAGAATCTGATACTCACGGGACAGATTGAGGGCAAATGGAAAACAACGCATAACATACCTAGTGAGCTTGAGTAAATGAATGGCGGAACAGAGTTTAGGAAAAATAACAGAAAGACAAAATTTATTAAAAGCTAAAAAGGAAGAGCGACAGGAAGTTGTGGAGAGCCATGGTCACCTACATTATGCGGGTATATGGCACATAATGAAGAAGCATCGCCTCTAGTAATTATGTCTATACAAACGTATATGCACAAAAGGTGAGTATTTACCATGTATTCAAATGTGAAATCAGAATAACATATTTTCATTACTTCCAAGCTTCCCAAGAAAATTAAATTTCGGTATTAAATGACCCATAAGGAGTTGATGTGCCGTTAAACAATCAAATCAATCAATAAATCTCTTCTTCAGGTATAAAATCTTTCTGAAAAAAAAAAGGAGTTTCGAAAATGAAATAAAGATATATAAAGCGATTCTTTTGTTTGCTAAGCATAGAAATCTAGACGGCCTTGGAATCTACACAAGCCTGGTTTTTTAGGGGGGGGTTCAGTACGGATTCTACACTTGAACATACGCGTAAAATCGATCAAATGAAATCTGGTAATAAACAGAGCAACACAAGCAGTCCAACGACTCGAACAAACCTTTGAATGTTAACGAATCTTTTCAACATTACAGGCAACAGAATAAGGCTTCAAAATAAATCGGTTAAAATATACTTGTAAGTAAAAATATACAACTTTCACTGATGACGACAAATGAAATATTGCGATTAAGCTTTTATTCAACTTTTCTTGCATTCATATAAAAATAAATAAAAGATTTTGAATAAAAAGCTTAATTGCACAAAACTATAGCAAATCGGAGATCAACAGTAATATTTTAATGGTCACTTCGGAGCGGTTGTTAAACTAATAATTGTAATTTCTAGTCATCTACGCCATATTAAAATACTAAGAATATAAAAAACAACTCTAAAACCAGATCAAGCGATATCATTAACGTCCTTTTTACACTACCGGATGTTTTGATTGTAAAAGGATATATAAAGGAAGGATCATATACAAGGTGTGATGGATAAATTGTCATCTAAATTACGCAAAAATGAAAATAACACTGACATCACATATTAACGGATATATTTACCAAAATTACACAAAAAATACGAAAGAGTAAATTTATTCACTAAAATCGCCTTCAACCAGGGCCTCTAAACGACTTTGGGATCTCCTGCAACGCTTCTGTTTAAATTGGTGAATGCTGCTATAATCCTTAATATTTCCTGATTCTTTCACACTCAGTAACCCGTTGTGCCTTAGTGGCTTTACTGCCTTGCATAAAGTGATTACGATTTTAAAAAGAGACTCAATTTCTTTTTCTGCGTCAGCTGTCTTGTAAAAAGTTTTGTGTAAGTGTCAAATATCGGTAAATAGTGAATGAAAGAGTCCTGCTGACTGTCAATTATTTGCGAAACCAATCACTGTCAAATATCTTACAAGAATGTTATAATTAATCAATTGTATAAACAGTTCTCTAATCGCTGGTTAGGAAATATCAATTTTGGAAAGTCAATTTAAACACAATATAATGTATGCATATTTCATTTTTATTTTCTCCTTCGTACACTACAGGCAAAAAAGTTTTAGCACACTCTAC
>CAHIKZ030000007.1:1432500-1515000 GCA_903632075.3 Acanthosepion pharaonis | reverse complement strand
ATCAGGAACCAAGATTAAAATAACAGCGAAGAATGGTTCTTTTTCTGATTCGCAGACTTTTGTATTCACAACTCAGCGACAGACTGCTTGGAATGAGAATGGATAAGCGTTGGCACAAAAACGGAATAATTTATGCTGTGTATTGTTCGTTGTATAGGACACGCCTTTTCCCAAACTTTTCCAAACGTTTCAGCATTGTCTCGCATTTTAAAAACAGAAAAGTCACAAATTCGAAACTTCTTGTGCCTTTTATTATGCAAACTCGCTTAACTTATGCTGATATAATTTAGACTTTTCTGTATTGGTTTTCTTTCTGAAAACAACTTTTCAAAAATGCTTTCTGTTTATGTTATTGATACAAATATTTAAGTAAATGCTCAGTTTATAATAAACAGTATTAACTAGATTTACCGGTCAGAACGTACGAGAACTTTCACAGAATATATACGTGTTCTTCGACAGGAATCGAACCGGTATCCTAAACGAAACCGTCATATAGCCTTTCGTGTTGTACCATTTAGCTACAGGGAAAGTGTCTGGTTAGCAAGCTCAAATTACTGATTTTCTAACCAGAGGCTTCGAAAACGACGTTGATATACATATATATGTGTATGCGCCTGTCTGTATGTATATATATATATATGTATATATATATATATATATATATATATATATATATATATATATATATATATATATATATATATATATATATATATATATATATCATAACCTAAATATTACGTTCGAGCATGAAACAAACTTTTTGTCACTCGATGTTGACCTCAGTGTCCACTTTTTTTATATTTACATACCACGCTCTCTTTCTTGTTATTGTGCTCTTTTACCAATAAATATAGCATACCTTAAAACTATATTTAATCATATATATATATATATATATATATATATATATATATATATATATATATATAGTAGAAGTAATAAATCCGTTGGTATATATTCCAAGTGGATGCTAGCAATATATATTTTTAGCATTCAATGCTAAATTTCTATTTCTGACACAAACTCAGTCCATTGATAAGACAGACGACCGATATTTTCATCTGCTGAAATAGGCTATTCCCCATATGAGGTGATTTGAGATTTTATTGTTTATACATATATATATATATATATATATATATATATATATATAATTAAATTTTAGTCGTTTATATATATATATATATATATATATATATATATATATATATATATATATATATAAATATATATACTAAACAACCTACCTATGCCACAAGGCTGCAAGTATTAAACACCCAATGAGAATCGAATTCACTAATCAGTTACGACTGATCTATCTAAATAAGCATGCTGACCATATCACCACATTCATGTTGATCGACTTATTTGCTTTTTTATTGCTTATCAACCCTTTGTGGGTTATTTAAATCCGAAATATATTTCGGAGTAGAAGAAGTATTCTTTTTGCGAGTGAATATTCCAGTAACAATTTTGTGGCGATAACAATGATTTTTCCAGATCTATTATGCAACCCGTCGCTTTGTGGGAGTAGAGATGAATTCATTACCTTTCCCATTGGCCTTTGCGCGTAAGTGAATTCAACGAACACGACTGGAATTCGAACTCGGTTCATCCGAGTACGCATTCTAAGTCGCTATCCATTAAATTCTAAGTATAAGCATCCTTTTTGTTGCCATTTTCCTTAAAACTTTTTGCTTACATGTTCAGTCTATCGTATTATCAGCATTTTCCGGTAGAATCACATTTTTGTTGCCTTTTCTTAATCTGTGAGGAAACTGTCCAGCATTTACTGCCATATATGAAAATTGATGTTACATAGTAGTTTGCTTTGTTTGTAACGAAATTCGCCTGTTTCTGAACACTTTCGCTATCCCAATGCACCTTCAGATTTCTATGTCGTACCGATTTCATATATATATATATATATATATATATATATATATATATATATATATATATATATATCGTCATCCACAGACTGCTTCGCTGTATCACAGCTCATCAGAGTGGCTAGACATCCGATCACTTCAAGCCGGGACCGAACCCCGACCGGTTTGGCATCAAATATATAGATCTTTTTTTCTTTTTTTTTTCAACTTCTTCTTCTTCTCCCCCTCTTCTTCTTCTTTTCTTCTTTTTCTTTTTCTTCTTCTTCTTCATCATCTTCTTCTTCTTCTTTCCCCCTTCTTCTTTTTCTTCTTCTTTCGCCATTCTTCTTCTTCTTCTTTTTCAACTTCCTTCTTCTTCTTCTTGCGCCAATTACTAAGCCTGCTGATAAGAAAGTGGGTACGCTGTGTTGTGCTGAACAATTTTCCCCGCCTAAATATGTCTTGCCCCTTTATCAGTCTACCATTCGTTCGTGCGTTTGAATATTGTTGTCAAATTTGATCTGTTGCTCCTGCTATGCATCTTGAGATTCTGAACAAAGTCCAAAGTAGAATCTAATTGATCTCGACCTGGCATCTCGGCTTCAATCACTTTCTCACTGCCATAACGTTCCTTCCTTGTGCCTTTTCTCCAAATATTTTCATGGCAATTGTTCTAGTGAGGTTTCCACCTTGGTGTATCTTAAGAACTCATTGGTACCTCGCTTTCGTGAATTTTAGCGTAGTACAAGATTGACAGCCAGGTCTCATCCTTTTACTGGTTATATCGCTAAATGTAGCAGTAAGTTCTGGTCGTCTCTTCTCTCGCCCTTTTTGTCGATGGAACTCTTCTTCTTTTCCTGTCAACTACAGTCTTCAAAAATTAAAATGCAACGTCAATCGTCGTTTTCTGTCTCCTTAAATCCTGTTCTTTTTATTGTCCCTTCTCCTCAGTAAGGTTTTCTCAGTTTTTCTTCACGCTCAGTAACCACCCCCCCTTGCATCTTAGTGGCTTTATTACCTTGTTTGGGATGAAATCATTAAAATATTTTCTGTCTCCTTGAATCCTGTTCTTTTTATTGACCTTTCTCCTCGGCATTTTTTTCTCAGTTTCCTTCACTCTCTGTAACTACTTGCATCTTAGTAGCTTTATCGCCTTGCTAGGTGTGAAATGGTTAAAAAGGTCTTTTGTCTCCTTGAATCCTTTTTATTGTCCTTTCTCCTCAGTAACATTTTCTCAGTTTCCTTCACGCTCAATAACCCCTTGCATCTCAGTGGCTTTATCGCCTTGCTTGTTGTGAAATGATTTTTTAAAAAGGTCTTCTGTCTCCTGGAATCCTGTCCTTTTTAATGTCCTTTCTCCTCAGCAACTTTTTCTCGGTTTCTTAGTGGCTTTATCGCCTTACTTGGGGTAAAATGATTAAAACATGCTTGTCTTCTTGAATCCTGTTCTTTTTGTTATCCTTTCTCCTTTGTAACGTTTTTTTTTCAGTTTCCCTCACTCTACTGTCTTTCATTCCAAGTGACCGTTTGCATCTTAGTAGACGCGTTCACTTTTCCTTTCTGTAGTACTTTTTATTCCCAAACAAACCACGTGTCGCGTACAGCATAATACTATCATTATACTGTTTTCAGTGCTAATAATAATATCGCCACTCCAACTTATCATATCACTCTGTCGTATGAAGACAGCTGAGTGGTAGAAACTCTGACAACAAATCGGTTGGGTTTCAATCCTGGGTTTCAATCCTGGCTTGAGGCATTCGGGTGTCTAGTCGCACTGAGGAGCTGTGATACAGCGAAACAGTACTTCCTGCGAATGACATATATATATATATATATATATATATATATATATATATATATATATATATATATATATGGATTGATGTGAGTTAGTACCATGGGTTTCACGCTAGAGTTTGTCTGACGATCGCAGATAGCGTGAAACCCAGAGTCACAAACTCACATCAATCCAACTAAATATGTTAGCTTTATCGCTGATATTGAGTGCTTTCCAATAAGTACCGCGCATATAAAACCTGCATATATATTTATATAAATACACACACACACACTCACTCACACGTATATATATATATATATATATATATATATATATATATATATATTTGTGTATTTAGGCAGCAATCCTTCTTTCATACACATTTCATTCAATAGGACAGACAAGGTGCTTTTATTTAGTTTTTTATACAATTTCTCATGCGATCTAATAATTTTTTTTTCTTTTCGGATGATAAATTATATAAAAACTGTCCGAATGTTCATTTTATCGGAGCGCTTTCGGCTATACATTTAGCCATTTTCAAGGATTATATTTTAACTGTTAAAAAAAAGAAATAGTTTGTTGTATGTATGTTTTATAAAATGTTTTCATTTTTTCAAAACACGGTCAAGATAGTGTGTCCATGTTCAAAGTTAATATTATTAAGTGTTGTTTTTTTTTATTATTATTAAGGCTTCCATTATTTTAGCCTTTTTTTTTTACATGTAGATGATGCTATTATATTAGTGTTTCTAACAAGTATGTTACGAATAGTGTCCTGTAGGTCTCCATGAATATTTAAATGAGATCTAATTGAGCTATGGTCAGAAAGGTGTAGAGTGAGTCTATCCCTCTTCAGCCAACTAGTCAACGCCACTACAAGCTGGTAACGTCGTTATAAATTCCAGTTATATGCAACATGCAGTACGTATATGTGGATACCGGCAATTAAAAAGTGTCCGTTGCCATATATCAACTCCGTGGAAAGATGGCTAAATGTTATTGAAAGATGAATGAGAGCATGTTGTTATTTCTAAAGAACACCGGCTAAAAATTCAAAGAACAAAGAAAAATCGATTGAAATGTTATAATAAATAAAAGCACAGATGCTACTTGGAATAATTCCTAACTGTTACCTTTATTAGTTTTCTGTTACTCTAGTAAGTTCGATCATCAACTAATGTGCTACTGTTTTGACCTTCGCCATTGATTGGATAGTCCGCTATTGTATTCTTAAGTCACACTAAGCTAAGCATAGTAAATACACTGACCTACCAAAAGTCATGAATAAATCCCTTGTATCATATATCTGTTCTCAACTCGGTATTTATGCTGCTGACACGACCATATATTTCTATCTTAATAGTAAATCTAAACGATTCAATAAGGTCAAATTGATAGCAAAAAGGATCTATTTTCTGTTGTTAACTGGGACAAGGAATGGCTTCTTAATTTTAACGCCTCCAAAATGAAACTGCTCTCTTTTAATCATCTGTGAGAACCTTTTTTGCCTCTCATCCTCATGGCTGATGCTAACCTTCAGAAGAGGGACTCATTGTGCCTTCTTGGGCTAACATTTTCCACTGACATGAAGTAGAAAGATTAAATTGAATGAATTATATGTCTGCTACTAGAAAAGTTGGTTCACTGTGTCGTGCTAGACAATTTTTCTCGCCAGAATCTATCTTAGATATTTATAAGTCTACCATTCGTCCATGCTTTGAATATTGCTGTCAAATACAGTCTGGTGCTCCTGCTATACATTTAAAGGTTCTTGATAAAATCTAAAGATAAGCATTTGCAATGTTATTGGTTCTGACCTGGCATCTCGGCTTCAGTCACTTTCCCACCGTATCTTCCTTGTGTCGTTTCTATAAATATTCTCATGGTAATTGTTCTGACGGACTCTCTTATAAGGTTCCTATACTTTATGAATTTAAACGCAGTACTAGATTGGCGGCAAGGTCTCATCATTTTACAGTTGAAATGGCTAGATGCAACCGTAAGTTCTATGCTAACAGTTTCTTCTATCGCACTTTTCGCTTATGGAACTCTTTTCCGGATTCTTGCTTTCAAGTCAATTTTGATCTTCAAAAATTTAAATGCAATGCAAATCGCAAATCTTCTGTTTTCTTAATTCATTTTTTTTTTTATTCTTCTCTCTGCTTAATTATGTTATTTTATCTCATATTCTCTAACAGCCAGTAATCCCCTGCTTTTTGATATCTTTATTGCATTCCTTGGGACGAAATAATTAAAAAAACATACAATGACGTGCCAAGCGTCATAAGTAAATTCCTTGGATAATATAACACCCGTTCTAGTCCGGCAAGAGGCAACAACTCGACGTGACATCGATTTCACAAGAGGTCGGAAAACTCGAGAGTAATATTGTGCAATCCTGTCTCAATGACTTATCGCTCACGTCCCGCAATGACTTGATGATAAACCTACTAGAGTCATGTACCAGTTCAACCCGCCACTAAACTGCATCAGCCAGTCCCTGGAAGGACGTCGCGTGCCAGGACCACCAGAAGTTTAAGCTGGCGCTGGAGGATGTTCCGACGCTCTTCCAAGACCGTGAGAGCTGGTGAGACAACGTGGGTATCGTGAGCTCAACGTCTTCATGGCGCAAGATTTAACAGCAGCAGTCTGGATAGCTGTTCACAGTTCCCTCATAATTCATGCTCGTGAATAAATCACTCCACTACATATCTATAAATGTCCAAGTTGGATTATGTCGAACGAACGTAATGTCCACGCCATTCCTCGTTATTATCTTACTAGATTAAATCATAATTGCTATTGGCTTACATGGAGTCTATGGCTGTGTAGAGATGGACATAGCTGTCACCATTCGATGATGCGTTTAGGCTGAGCTGCGGACCTAGTCCATACCACTGTGAACAGAACCTACACCATCATGCAAACACCACGATGGCTGCTTGACATGGAGACTATGCAAAGTCTGAATCCTAATACTTAGGTTAATGTTTTCGTTGTGGCAAAAAAGGCTGTTATATCTACTTTCAGTCTTGACAGAAACCAATTTAACCCGAAGAACTCGAGTTATGTTCTTAAATAGCCTCGTTTGTTCGACAATCCCATATGGATACCATGCATGGCACCCAATCAGTTCAGAAATTTTTTAACTGTCATATGTATGCAATCGCTTTCTTGGATCAACAATATTTATTTGTTTTGTTTTAAGGCACATCAACCTCAATGGGTCATTAAATGCCGACACCTTTTTTTTACTGGTAATATATTTGTTTTGTCAAATCTATTTCTGTTAATATTTTTTTCCTCAAAAACGTATAGCTGGTAATATTATTTTTTCAAAAACGTATAGCTGGTAATACTATTTTCATACCCAGGACGTGGATGTAGTTTATCGTCATACCCAGGATGCGGATGTAGTTTATCGTCATACCCAGAACGCGGATGTAGTCTCAGTTTCGAGGTTAACTATTTGCCCATAGCTGGGACCCTAACAGGTACTACCACCCCGGGTCAGGGTGGGCCTGGGAACACCAGCAATTAAGAGGTGGTGCCACGCTCCTCAAAGCCTCCTGATCAGAGGCCTTGCTGTTGGACGTAGTTTATCGTCTTACCCAGGACGCGGATGAAGTTTATCGTCACACCCAGAAAGAGGATCAAAGATATCTTCAAGCGAATAACACTGTAATTTTTAGAGAGAACCATTCTTCTTCGGACATCGCGGTCTGGCGCTACAGAATCACAAAGAACTGCACCATAATAACAGAAACCACATCATTTGATGACTCCTAACAGCAACAATTAAACTGGTTAACACATGTAACTCAAAGGGAGAATAATGTCATAAGTTATTTTATCAACAAAGTCCAACCGTAAAGATTTGGACAGGGGCCATGACTTCAAGCTGTCAATAAAATTAGGGAGATATTCACTGTCTATAAATTATATGGGTATCTATTAAAAATAACGTTTAAGCAATAACTTAAAATATGTCGGACCGAAAAATGGATAAAAGCGGAACGATGTTCAAGAAGATAAAAGATGGCGATTGACGTTGCATTTAAATTTTTAAAGATTGTAGTTATCAGGGAAGCAAGGAAACAGAAGGTAGTTCCACAAGGGGGAAGTGCTAGAAAAGAAACTCTTGGAGTAGAAGTGGTGGTTACATTTTTCGACAGTAAAAGGAGAAGCCAATATAGTAACACGTTTAAACTAACGTAATCTGGTCACCAGGTAAAAAAGCTCGTCAGAACAGTAGCCATGAAAATATTTTTTAGAAAAGACAAAAGGAAGCTACGTCACGTCAATTCTCTTGCTGACAACCATACGAGGTCTGTCTGAAAAGTAATTTCAATTCCAAGCGACAAAATTAATAGTTTCCCCGTTCAAAGCTATCCTACTTGAGTATAATACTCTTTCCTATACTTCTCAGCCACGCTTCTATGAACTTCAGGAAGGATTCTTTTTGGATGCTCCTCAGCTCCGTCGTTACGGCCCTCTCGATGGGATCCACGCTGTCAAAACGGGTCCTCTTGATGATACTGTTAAGCTTTGGGAAAAGAAAAAAAGACACAAACAAAATCAACCAACCAAATAACCAACATGAAAGTACTTTTCGTGACATTAGTCCATATAAAACCCTACAATTTCTTAAAGAAATCAAACTGTATTACAAAATATAATTTCAAACAAAACTACAGGGTGGTCCGAAAGTTTTGTTACCCCTGTCAAAAAAAAAATGAGAGCAATAGAAGAACAAGTAATACAAAGCGCATATACTGGATTCAGTTAATTCACTTTCATTGACGCTATCACACATTGAAAACGTCTGTATGAACACCATCATGAAATGGAAAATTATATTATGTAAGTGTGACAAGACATTCGGGCCACCCTGTACTTAGGTCTTCCGGTATGTCACTACTGCTGTAGATTTAATTTATTACCGTTTGGAATAAGGAGAACAGATACTACACTTTGATCCCAGACTCATGGCTAAGGGGTGAAGAAAAGCATAACTCAAGTAGCACTGGCTGTTCGGTCAATAAAAGACGAATGTTTCCATATAAGGAAACGGCTAATATTATCATTGCCATTAGAGATGAGTAGAACAGATACTACACTTTGATCCGTGCCCGATGGCTAGGAAATGAAGAAAAGCATAACTCAAGTAGCACTGGCTGTTCGGTCAATGAAAGACGAATGTTTCCACGAATGTTTCCCATATGAAGAACAGATAAACTTTGATCCGTGCCCGATGGCTATGAAAAAAGCATAACTCATCACTTGTTCCAATGAAAGAGAATGTTTCCATGAAACGGCTAGAACAGAACAGATACTACACTTTGATCCGTGCCCGATGGCTAGGAAATGAAGAAAAGCATAACTCAAGTAGCACTGGCTGTTCGGTCAATAAAAGACGAATGTTTCCATATAAGGAAACGGCTAATGTTATCATTGCCATTAGAGATGAGGAGAACAGATACTACACTCTGATCCCAGCCTGATGACGAGGAAATGAAGAAAAGCATAACTCGAGGTTGTTCGCTCAATGAATGCCAAATGTTTCCATATAAGTAAACGGTTATTATTTACATTAGAACTTTCAACAGCAGCAACAACTAAAATAGATATCACAAATTTCAACTGACAGAATTACTGGCTTCTCGGTGAGTGAATACCGAATGGAAGAGGCTGATATTATCATTATCATTACGATATCAGACCGAAACCATGAAGGCATCGAACCAACCCACACGATGCCAGTCCTTGAATATGTAATCAGCGAAGTCACTTCATCAAGCTAGAGGAGGTGGTGGTTACGAAATTCTACGACATTTTGGTATGTTACTATATTTATTTAAAATGGAATTAATATATTACCGAGGAACCATGAACAGTAAACCAAATGTGTTCACAATTATTTAGTTGATTGTTTTTGTTTAGCGCCATATCAATCATGGGTTATTTAATGCCAAATCTCAATATCTCATTTTATCTGTTAGGTTGTTTTTTGTTTTTAGATAATAATGGTTTTTAGGGATAGAAGTCTTACTAATTAACCCGTAGCTGGGGGGGAAAAAGGTGGATTCATCCTTTCACGTAAGTGAAATTAACGAAGTCAACTGGAATCAGAACTCGACTCTCCGATTAACAATTCCGAGTCATTATCCATTACACCACCCACACATCCAAGCTTAAAGCACCTGGTATTCCCAAGCGGTCACCTATCTAGGTACTCACCAGATTCGACGTTGTTTAACTTCGGTGATGGTACGAGAGCCGGTGTTTCAACGTGATGTGCCCGTAAACCCGGACACAATTATGATCCAATCTAAATGGACTGGGCAAAAATTTATAGAGAGCACAATGTCCAAAACCATTCTAAACGGAATCACAACACATGTTGTTGATGACTGAGTTTAGTTTTATCTGATACAACACTGGGGCGCCCAGTGAGGAAACAATTCACTACTCGGTAGTAATGGTCAACCAGACTATGTCGCGAAACATTACCCCAGTCAATAGCACCCGAGAAAAATGGAAATTTTGGCCGGAACTAATTCCAGTGCTTTCACATCTGTTTGAAATAATCTGTTTATTTTATTATATGCTGTATTTTTTTTCCTTTACTATTACGCCCGTAAGATCGCACTCTGAAACCTAGACGTGCCTACGATGGTAAATATATTCGTGAGAAGAAAGAAAAAGGCAAAAAACAAAAAGCCGAGAAGTTCGGATGCTAGTTCAGCTTAAGGACGAGCGAACATCCTGGTCTTGAATTACGTCACACACGCTACAAGTCATGACGTACAATTTTCACAGTATGCACGAATTGTTTTCTTTTCTTTTTATATTCACGTATAAGCTTACATAAATATATTTCTGGCTTCAGTATGATGTGGGGGGGTGTTCGGAGCTGTTTTTACGTCGAATATTCGTGTATGCTGTTCCGTGCAACTTTTTTTATATAGTTAAGGTAATTATGAACGTTGCTACTCAATTGCATTAACACATACTGGAAGCATTATATGTCAATTACGACTGAGTAGAGTGTTCGATCCTCAATGGGCGCTCTCTATTTTCGGAGTTGTAACATGTAAGCAAAACCATGTAGACCAATATATATATATATATATATATATATATATATATATATATATATATATATATATATATATATATAAAAATCAGTATATGATCTAAGTGGATCCTAGTAATATAAAATATTAAAACTGATCCACAAAATGAGCTCAATGTATTTATTATAACAAAGCCAATAAATAGTATTGCACAACAAAATCCAAAATTACCTCATATGGGGGGGGTTACATCAATTTCAACTGATGAAAACTTCGTCATTGTTATTCAACCCCTGTATATAAACTCAGTTCGTGTCATAATTTAACTGTGACGGCTATCGAAAAATTAATACGGAATTTATCCATGGATAAATTCTATATTAATTGTTAAATTTCTGATCTAATTCGGATACGAACTCAGTCTACAAACCGGGATTGAATAAGACTGACGAAGTTTTCGTCGGTTGAAATAGTTCTATTGCCCATATGAGTTAATTTGGGATTTTATTAATAATAATATATATATATATATATATATATATATATATATATATATATATATATATATATATATATATATATATATAAAATAATAATCCGTTTGTATATAATCCAAGTGAATCTAATAATATAAAATATTAAAACTGATCCACAAAGAGAGCTCAATGTATTTATTATAACAGAGCATATAAATTACTTCACTCCTGAGTTGACAAGGCCTACAAGCAAGTTTTAGTGAGCGGAAATAGCTATTCGAATCGGGTAATTTGGGATTTTATTCTATATATATATATATATATATATATATATATATATATATATAGAGAGAGAGAGAGAGAGAGAGAGAGAGAGAGAATAAAATAGATTATATCCAAAAATTATTTAATGTATTTTCTTCTTATACGTTATTTTTTATAAATACAATTTATTTAAGTAAACGCTCTGTTTTTTAATAAATAGTATTAATTACATTAACCGGCCTGAATGTTCAAGAAATTTCATAGAAAATATGTGCTTCCCCGAATGATCGGGAAGGGTCGTCGAAGATCTGTTGTTTATATACAGTAATTCGGATCTTCCGAACCAGACGTTTCTTTGAGGCTGAATCAATTGGGGTTGCAGTCGAGGAGAGAGAGAGAGAGAGAGAGAGAGAGAGAGAGTGTGTGTGTGTGTGTGTGTGTGTGTGCGCGCGTGTTTGTGTATCATTTTATATATATATATATATATATATATATATATATATATATATATATATATATATATATATATATATATTAAAACGTTATTTTTAACGGATACCCGTATTTGGCTAGATGCGAAGTTTTTATTTACCTATTAAACTGTATATTTATTTTGTTTCTATTTACCGGCCTGAATATTCGAGAAATCTTATTAGAAACATATACCGAAGAGCGCATGCGTTTCTCTTAAGATTTTCTAAATAAAAAAACAGAATCTCCACTCAAATATGGGTATCTATTAAAAATAACGTTTAGGCAATAACTTAAAATATGTCGAACTAATAAATGAAAAATACATCCCTAAACATAGATAGATAGATAGATAGATAGATAGATAGATAGATAGATAGATAGATAGATAGATAGATAGATAGATAGATGAGACCAATGACAGATATGAACAAACTAAAATAGATAGATAGATGAAAACTGGCACATATGAACAAAATAGATAGATATGAACAAAATAAAATAGATAGATATAAATATAAATATGAAGTAAATAAAGAGATATAAGCAACCATACATCAAACATTTCAACTGCATTGAAAAGTTCATTACTATTAGTACCTGACGATTGTACACACATGAAACTGTTAGTCGTACTACTGATATGTATAGTTAAGATATATATATATATATATATATATATATATATATATATATATATATATATATATATTACCGATAACATAAAACAACTAATTAGGAAATTTAAAAATCTAAATAAAAATTATATATATATATATATATATATATATATATATATATATATATATATATATATATATATATATATATATATATATATATATTTTTTATTTAGATTTTATATATATATATATATATATATATATATATATATATATATATATATAATTTTTATTTAGATTTTTTAAATTTCCTAATTAGTTGTTTTATGTTATCGGTAAATTTGCCAAAATTCATATTTATTTTTATTTTATATTTTTCCCTCCGAGTAAATCCGTCTTCAATGTTTGTTTTTTTAACTAGCAAAATTCCCTTTGATGCTTAGTGAGTTGCTCATCCGAATAATTAATAAAGTTGTCGATAGAATTAAGGAGATATACATTGTCTATAAATTATTCAGTTTCAGGATTTAGGATATCCTGGTTGTTTTCAAAAGTAGCAGAAGATAACAGTTCGCCGTCAGTTTTATTTCTTTGCATTTGGATATATTTGATCTCATCCATGGATATTTTGATCTCTCTTTCTTTGAGAGAACTCATGGATTCTATGGAATACAAGTTCACTAAACAGCACACAAAAAGTAAAATCATTCAAAACGAATTTCTAAAAAAACTTTGGTCTGAAAAGATGAATATTTGAATATATTCATGAAATAAATTATAAACGAAATGGATTTTTAAGGACTGTCTTTACTATATATATATATATATATATATATATATATATATATATATATATATATATATATATATATATATTCGAAAATTATAACATAATTATGTTATGAAATCACTACAAAAATAGCCATTTTGTTTCAACACTTCTGGTGTCTTATCAAGTGATGATGTTGAATGTAGAATAAAAGGTTTTAAAAGGCTTAAATCATTTAACCACTCCTCGCAAGGGGAAACGCTGTTAGATAAGCTGGAATGACCAATCAAAATACAAGTATATGAGAATTCAAAAAAACTTGACAACGAACTAAGGTTATAATAACTATTTAATGCCTTAATATTGGGGTTAGACAAAAACAGAATTTATTCTAACTAATAAGGATTAAATTATACGATAAAATTTGAAATAAAAAAATAAAATTATCCATTTTAAAAATTAATCTCTCTTAAGTTTAAAATTATAAAATTACTGAGGAAAAAAGAAAAAATACATATGTTATTCTATTTATTTTGTTTTTATTGAAATTAAGCTGGAATAAACGTTAATATTAACTGTTTTTCAGAGCTTCATGACAACATAGATACATTTGAATTCTAAATATAGGCAGAGGAGGATGACATCTTGCCACAGACAATATATATATACACACAGGGTGATTGAAGATTATTTTATGTATCAGAGGCCAGGCAGGTGTCCTGACTTAACCCCTGTGACTTTTTTCTTTAAAGCAGCATCTCTACTATGCCAAACCAAGACTTTGGAAGAACTTGAAGAACTATATATATGACATATTTATAACCCTACCATTCGGCCTTGATTTGAATATTACTGCCACATCTGGTCTAATAACCCGGCGATATATTTAGAAATCCTTGATAAAATACAAAGAAGAATCTTACGCATATATATATATATATATCGTATTATATATATATAATTATTTATTCAATTAAATGGAATAAACGTTAATATTAACTGTTTTTCAGAGCTTCATGACAACATAGATACATTTGAATTCTAAATATAGGCAGGGGAGGATGACAATACTCTATATAATCCTTCACTATCAGAATCTAGACATTCAAAGACACTTAAATTGTATAAAAGAAATAATCCAATCAAGTCATATATATATATATATATATATATATATATATATATATATATAATAAAAAGGCTTAAACACTAATATTCCATGGTCATAATTTATTCCATTGGAATCGTAAATACTATATTTTTTTAATAAAAATTCCAAGAGGTTAGGGTTGTGTGAGTGTGAGTGTGTGTGTTATTTCTCCCCAAGCAAGGTAATAAAGTCACTAAGACGCAAGGGGTTACTGCGCGTTAGGGAATATGAAAATATATGTTATTAAGGAGTGAGGGCAATAAAAGAACAAGAATTATGAAGACAAGATAACGATTGACATTGCATTTAAATTTTCGAAATTTACATAAATTACATTTCCATATATTGTATCTATAAAAAGAATGTTTAAACATAAAAAATGTTTTTATATATATATATATATATATATATATATATATATATATATATATATATATATCAAACTTATCAGATGTTACGAACAAATTTTACATAAAATAAATAGACAACACTTGTCTATATTATTTAATGAAACGTGTATATATATATATATATATATATATATATATATATATATATAAAGTCCAAGAAACAGAATCGCACGTTGCAAGAATCGATTCACTGAAGGAAAAACCATACATCAAAGATTTATCCTCCATCTTTTTTCTAAATATTAGGCTTCTTTTCTTTTTTTTACATAGAATCAAGGAAAAAAAAGGAATCGTTATCTGTCTCGGAATAGGTCATCGAGTGCTCTTTGAGTGATCCTGTAGATATTCTGCTCTGAAAAGAAAAATGTCCTTCACTTAACAAGATGGAGTCGAAATGTCTTCTAAAGATAGTTCACCATGGCAAAAAAAATGGTTTGGGTCGCATATATCGCTCAGAAAGAACATACAGAGCTAGGGGTCCCTTAGTGCATAAAAGAAGAGGTCGTCTCGTGCTTAGGGTGAAAAAGTGGATTCACTTTTAGAAGGATCGCTTCTTGTTCAAAAACTATTCTCTCGTGAAAGAGTTTCTGTCTGTTCCAGGAGTTGTTCGGTGTTTAAGAAAAGGTCATCCCGTCCTTAGCTGAGGAGGGAGATGGAGTAACCCGTCACCCGGAATAGAATCCAGAGAAAGGCTTAAAATAAAAAGAGGGTTGTGTACAAATGTTTTTACTTTTCTTTTATTTCTAAATTGGAAGACGACGAAGTAAAGAAAAGCGTACGACTTAAAAAAAAAAAAATTAAATAAAAAAAAAAAAAGGCGGTATCATCAGTTCTTATTCTATCAATATGGCCTGGCCTGGTGCCAAAGTTGGCTTTGTCACAATTTTTCGTTTTTTTTTTTTTTTTTTTTTTTTTTTTTTTTTTTGTTTTGTTTTGTTTTTGGGGGGGTTGTTTTTGTCATTTTTGGAGGGGTGGGATATATCTGAAAATCTTGAACTTTATAAAAAATAAAATGTCGTGGGCCGCCCGAAATACTTTTGATCTCACAAAACTTTCTCAATATTCTCTCTATCTGTGTGTGCGTGACTCTCTCTCTCTCTCTCTCTCTCTCACTGGATCGATCACACACACACACACACACACACACACACACACACACACAAACTTTTTTTTCTGATGGACACTCTTAAGTCATCGAATTTACGACTGATATTAACCAGATGCATGCTTTCATATCAAATCGTCGTTAGCGCAAATAGTTTGTAACATCAAGCACACACACACACACACACACACACATACATACATACATACATACATATATATATATATATATATATATATATATATATATATATATATATAAAAGCGCTTCTATTAAAAAACCACAAAATAAAATACAATATATATATATATTATATATATATATATATATATATAATAATATTTTTTGTTTAAAAATATGATTCCTTCGCTACATAAGAGTTCTCATGTTTCAAAAACGAGAGCCGAAACCATCCAAATAATTATTAAAATTAAGTTGAATTGAGGTGTTTAGTCCCGTTTCATCTTCAAGCGAAATTTTAGGAATAAGCTATCTCTCGGTTTACGTGTGTTTTTAGGCACGGTCCGTTACAAAATTTCGTTATTGTGCGAGTTATTTAAAATAAAAACAAAAATACTAAGGAACCCCGGATTATGCACCCAACGTGTTCTTTTCTATTTTCTGCATACCTGCGAACTTATATATATATATATATATATATATATATATATATATATATATATATATAGATATATATAGATACCTTCACGAAATCGCTAAAATAAACAGCATACCGTGATGAAAACATACTCCAAACGTAATGACAACATAGTTTTATCGTCGAAATCTTTATGCTATTATTAAGAAAGATCAAAGACTTTTTTTTTTTGAATATTTAATTAAATTTTTTACTCCTTTTTAGAACATTCGGAATTTTGAATCAAAAACTTTTTTTTTCTCTTTTTTTTGTGTCAGACATTGTACCAACTCCTATCATAGCACATTTTAACCTCTTTTTGCGGTGACAGATACATTAATTTAAAAATTCTTACAAAAATCAAATAATTATTAGATTTGAATGAAATTTTCAGAAATTATTCACAAATGAATGAACTTATTTTTCAAACTTTTTTATTAAAAAATCTTGGAAAAAATATATTTTTTTACATGTGTTTCACCCCACTACTAATTTTACATGTTTCACACCCCTTACTAATTTTATAAAAATTGAGAAATTCAACTTGATCATTTTTAGTGACAATATTAGCTAAAAGAAGACTTTTATTTTTGAAATAACCGAATGTTTTTGAAAAATTGGACCCCGTCTTACTGAAAAACTGTCCTGAATCAAAAATAAAAAACGCAATAAGACTAAGACATTATTTAATTAGAGAGATTTTTAATTGTTTTTTATGAATAATATTGTCCGAATTCTTTTAATGTAAAATGTATTTTTAAAAGATTTGTTTTCATTTTTTATAATCTTAGATTAAATAATTTATAAAATTTTTAAATCTTTTAAAGTTCTCTTTCAATGTGATGAGTCTTAGAAAATATTGTTATTAAGTCAAACTCTGTTTATTAATTACATATTGTAAAACTTATTACAATCTGACGACACCGAATAATCTTTTAAAAGAATTTCGATTTGTTTTTGCATGTGTAATATAAGTGCAGAATTTCTAAGTATGGATGTTCAAACCGATAAATCTATCATTAAAAGGTCACGTGTTTAAAGAGTTGCCCCACCCCTACGAGAAAACCCATATAAACTTTATCGTCTGCTCCATCATACTTAACTATGAACGCGTTCAGCGGTCATTCGGCTGTCTATAAATCGATTAACACGTCAGATAAACAAGAACCCGTGGTTAAGAAATGCTTGTATACAACATTTTATGCTATAAATAATATTTGTCTCAAATCAGATTAATTAAATTTTAAATTGGCTAATATTCCTCAAATAACGTTTCATAAATATATATTTTATTTTTGCAAGATTTTTAATTAAAATTAACCTTTCTTTGCAAATACAGGAAAAAATATCGATTCGATATGATAATATAATTTCTCTTTGAAATGTACTACAGAGTATTTGGCTGACTGGAAATAGTAAATTTTAAATCCTTTATCTTTCAATTAAAGCTAAAATGAAAGTTGAAAGAAAGATTTTTAATTTTTTAAAATTCATTTTAAAACTTACGCATACCAAATTAGTGGAGGTTTATACATCCATCCATCCATCCATCCATCCATCCATACATACATACATACACACACACACACACACACACACACACATATGTATATATATATATATATATATATATATATATATATGGTAGATGAAAATATATCAGTCAGATCCACTTTCAAAAATCTGATATTATCTTTGTTTTAAAATTCTTATTTTGTAATGGAATGGGTTCTTAGCCGAATCGATAAATTCTCATATATATATATATATATATATATAGTAAGATTTAATGATTTGTGCAAAATTCTAAAAGTACTCAGTGCAGAAGAAATTGACCATTTGAATAATGCTACCATCTCGACAGATAGCGATCTCAAACTGATAGATAGATAGATAGATAGATAGATAGATAGATAGATAGATAGATAGATAGATAGATATGAACAAACTGAAATAGATAGATAGATAGATAGATAGATAGATAGATAGATAGATAGATAGATAGATATGAACAGACTGATATAGATAGATAAATAGATTTAATTAGTGAAATCCAGCTTATTCCAGCTTTTCACCACTTTTTGAGAATCCGATCCTACTAAAGTCTACTCGAATCCCGAACGTGCTGATTCTTTGTGTCTATTGGAACATTGTGTAACTGCAATTTACCAACGAGTGAAGGTAAAATTATCATAAATTGCACTCATGAATCTGGTTTACCTCAAGAGTAGTGGAATGAATTTAATCCCCCGGGGCGCATTTCTTATTTTCGTTAACATAATTTTGTCAAAATGCCTGCCCGCAAGGCTTTCACTTGGTACTGAGTACTGGAGCTGGTATTTCTCGTTAGCTCCATACCTTCTGAACGTTGGAGAGTTATTGCTGTTTCGCTTGATCATTATTTCTTGAAATGCCTGGATTTGCTTCGAACCGAAAAGAAAAGGGTCAGCCTTGAACAAGTTTTTTAAATAACTTCTCTATCGTAATCTGTTCCTCACGAAATAAGGAGAAAACTTGAAGCAAGATAAATCTGGTTCTGTCGAATTAGGCTGAGAACATCATGGCGTAGTTAACGAAGAAGTTTCGACGAATTTGTGGTGTTTATACTCAGAACCAGAAAAAGATAATTGAAATTCCATGGACGTATAATGAGGGAGGAGGGCTTGGAGAATTTATCACTAACAGGGCATATCGAAGGAAAAAAGGTACAGAGGTAAATTGCGAGCCACCTACCTGCTTCTGTGAATGGATAGCGGAGAGAGACGCGAAATGATTGGCAAAGGCATAACCCATTGCTAAAAGGGCTATAATATCCGACGTTCTGAAGCCACACACCACACAGAAGAAGATTGCAGTGTCCAAGTACAGACAACCTAGACAAGGGAGTGAACTCGTTCAATAAATTTACGAACGAACCCTTTAAGCCACTAGGCTATTGTCCCGCTGGAAAATTCTCAGTGAAAACAATAACAGACCAGTACAAAATAAGACCTAAACGAGAAATCCCTAGACATGTTCAATGTAATGAGTACAATTTATCCCCGTACATTAAATAAAGGGTTCAGTTCGAAATTCCCTGAGGGTTCCCCGGATCAACAAACACCTGATGAAGGCTGAAGGAGACAACAGCCGAAACGTTGTGATAATATAAATAATGATAACTTATCTTCCCAGAAATTCAGAAAGAATTCGCCCAAACCTGTTAAATAAATTACTCACTCTTTTTCCCTTCTTATGTTGTTTTCAGTATGTCCTGTGAGTGTTATATTTTCCAGGTCCTCTTTCCTCATTATGCGTCTAAGAAATTTTAAGTGTCTCTTTCTGATTGTAAGCATAGGTTTTCTTGCAGTTGCTATTTTCCTTAAAACTTAGTTTTGTTTTACTAACGTTCACTCTATACAAGGCCTAAAAGACACTCAAGATAGAGGGTTACTAAAGAAGTTTGTTGTGTGATCAATAAGCGTAAAAGATAAGAGGTACTGTTATGAAGTTATGTGTGAAAGATAACGGTTAACCCTAGAACATGTTAAGATTGTAGAGATCGGGAAAGCATCCCCTTGGAAGTTGATGACGCAAAGTAGGGGTTCGTGGGAAGAATCAGTGCGTGGTGTGGTGGGTATTAGTTCTGAAGGTTAGAGTTGGTGGAAGTAAGGAATGTAGGCCTTATGAATATTACCCATGGAAATAGCGATACACTAGCGAGAGTCTTCCAACATTTCGTCTGTGGGATGCGGTAATAGGGAGGAAAATAATTCATCATCCACAAGGCCGCGTAGACGCTTTTGGACTCTATGAAAACTGGAAAGTGGAGACTGTGCAGCTTCTGTCCAAATATGGCAGTAGTACCCCATTTTCGACCTGATCTGGATCTTGTAGAGAACATAGCAAGAGGAGTCAGGTACTTACTTCAGCGGTACAGGAAACCGACCATTTTTCCAGAATCTTTAGTGACGGATCATATATACGAGTTCCATTTGAGGAATTGGTACGCGGCCGAGTGCTTCCGACCATGAGACCCGGGTTCAAATCTCACTATGGTCGATTGTGAATTCTTGATCCCAGCGACCCTTTGAAAAGTGCCTGAAAAACTATACCCAAACCTTGTAAATGAAATTGAGTAGACGGATCTTTTTGGGGACCGTCAATGACTGTGCTAGCACAAAGTCACAAGTCATCGTGACCGAGAGTTTGGGCGTGCCGGCCTTGTTTAAACTGTTGATCACTCCAGCTGATACGGTCTCTCCCGAAAACTATAGCTAAGGTCCACTCAACAAAGTTACAGTATATACTACTGGTGGGCTGTGTGTGTGTTAAACAAACACAAATGTGTCTAAGCAGGCGTAGGCGAACATACTGCCAGTCATTACATTACCCCACTTAAGGTCTGCAGTGAGCTAATGTCCCAATAGGCGTTCAAGGCAAAGGGGACTCCTTGAGAGAACACCAGTTTATTGCGGTAGGCGAACATTCAGGGTCTGCTCGGTAATGATGAAGCATTATTGTTTACCAACTTTCTTAGCAGCAAACCTAGCAATGGATTCAATATAGTCTTTCCATTTCATGTCAGTCGAAATTGTTAGTCCGAGAAGGCGTTATTCTCCTGGAGGTTAGCATCAGCCATACTGATAGACGACAGAAAGGCGTCTCTCAGATGATTAATAATAATTTCACCACAAGGAAATAAAGCCACTAAGATGCAAGGGAGCGTGAAAGAATATGAGAAAAAGAAAAAAACTTATTAAGGAGGGAGAACCATAAAATTAATAGGAACTAATAAGACAGAAGATAAGGATTGATATTGATTTTATATTTTTCAAGATCAAAGTTGACTGGAAAATAAAACCCGGAAGAGAGTTCCACAAACGAGAAGTGCGAGAGAAGAAAGTGTTAGCACAGGACTTATGATCATAATTTCAGTTTTTAAAATGATAAGACCTCGCCATCACTCTGATAAAGCGCTTAAACTCATAAAGTCTGGGTACCAAAGATAAAAGCTCATCAGAACAATTAGCATGAAAATGTTTATAGAAAAGGCACAGAGAAGCCTCTTTACGACTATGGGACGTGATATTCATCTAGGCATAGACCAGGCTAGACGTTGCTTAACTTCGATGATCTTACGAGAGGCGATGTTTCAACGTGATATGGGCCGTAAGCGCGTGAATGTGTGTGTAAGAGGGGAGGGTGTGGGTGTGTGTGCCTGCGTGGGGGGGGGGGGCACGTGCGAGTGTGTGCGCGTGCGTGTTCTACAGGGGTTTGGGCAAAGGAATAAGCGAACTGAATGTTCGTCAACGTAATTAATTGCAACCATGTTTCAACGGGCGATGGAGTAGAAAAGCGATAACCCCAACAAGCCCCCCCCTACTCCCTCGCCGCTGCTAAACATTCACGCGCTCGTCAGTCTATTCGTGGGCGTGAGCATCAGCTAATCTTAAAGGGACCCAAACCGGGGCCAACCTCACTCCCAACCAGAAAACAGCAACAACAATAATAATAATAATAATATTAAATAAACAGAGAATCAATGTTTTCTATCATGAAATGAAATATTTTATAATATTTGGAACAGTGTTTCTTAAATAGTTGAAAGTTTTATCCGAAAAATATGGATTAAAAAACAATATAAATACAGTGTTTCGGTCGATTTATTTCTCCTTCTTCAGGTAAGGTTTGCATTCTGCTTTTAGATATTGCTAGCATTTTTTATCTTTCTCAGACTGTTCTTCTTTTCACCTTTTCAAACATAACATAACAGTTCACACGAATCACTGGACGTTAAAGTTTTCTGTTGAGGAGGCATGGTGGAGTAATGAATGGTGGCTCGAATTGAGGAATCGGAGAGCCGAGTTCGAATTCCAGTTGAATCCATTACATTCATTTACGTATTAATACCCTTGGTAAAAGTATGAATCCTCTTCTTCTCTTCCCAACAAATAAATAGCAGGGTAGACCGGGTTCTGTAGCCTTGGATAGCAACTAATTCTACCGCAGAAAGAAATGGCAACCTACTGCGGGAAAAAAATCTGCCTCGTCAGTCATGTATCGAAAGATACATGATCGCCTAAGCGTGTATCACTCAGGGTACATAACTGACTGACTGTTGTTCATACCAGCAAGAAACTCACATTGGAATAAAAAATAAAAAATACATTCCGGAAGCTAAGCATGGTATTAAGAAATAGGAAATTTTCGTTAGAAACAAAAGAGTGCTGAACACCTATGCCAATATCAATCCTCTTATATGACAGGGAATCAATCACATACGAAGAGGAGACTTACGGCAAAAGCCATGTGATTCTATGTGTTAAGATTACCATATTATTCAGGTTTTATATGTTGAGAATGGATGGAGCATAAGAAATTTCATTGAAAATGGAAGCAAAAACAATTGAGCTTAGAATCAGAAAGAGACGGTTGGCACTTCTAGGGCATCTAATGAAGTGTGAACTATCTTTGAAAAGGTGAAAAGAACAGTCGGAGAAAGAAAAGAGGACTTGGAGAATTTGACACTCACAGGGCATATTGAAAGAAAGACGAGCAGATGGAAACAGAAAGTAACCTACATAACGACTTTGTTCAAACAGAACATGGAGCAGGATGGATAGTAAGGAGGCAAACGTTGCTTATAGCTACAAAGAACAGGAAGTTGTGGAGAGCTATGATCACCGACGTCCTCATGGGACACAGTACCTCAAAGAAGATAATCAACAAGAGAGTGGAGGACAACTATCATCTGTCCGCGCCTATTGCTAATTACCACGAAGACTCAAAGTGTGGAAGAGAATGAGAAGACCTTTATGAGGAGAAAGGATAATACAAAAACAGATTTCAAGAAGACAGAAGGTGGTGATACTGCCACGAAGACGAAAGGGTTTACTGGGTGTGGAAGAGAATGAGAAAACTTTTGCGAGGAGAAAGGACAATAAAAGAAGTGGTTCAGGAAGACAAAAGATGGCGATTGGCTTTGCATTTAAATTTTTGAAGTACCTTGATGGTAGGGAAGCAAGAGAAAAGAATAGAACTGACGGTTGCATCTAGCTAGTTCAAAAGTAAAAAGTTGAGACCTAACTGCCAATCTAGTAGCACACTGAAATTCATGCAGTCGAGAGACTAAAGAGAAAAGCTCATCAGAACAACTGTCATGAAAATATTTGTAGATTGAAACAGTGGGAAGCGACGTCACGACGTTAAGAAAATACCATGTCAGGATCGATTACATTACAGACTCATTCAATTTTGTCAATAGTTTCGAACTATACAGGAGCACGAGACCAGATGTGGCAGCAGTACTCAATTAAATGTTTGAAGAGAGTAAATGGCAGGAAAGCAAGAAATCGGAAGAGATTTCCACAGGTGAGAAGTGCGAGAGAAGGAACTATCAAAATAGAACTTGCGGTTGCATCTAGCTATTTCAACAGTAAAACGATGAAACTTAGTAACCAATCTATTTGTACGCTTAAATTCACGTTACGGATATTTAAGTTATGTTCCTTGGTTATTAATATCATTTAACAGGGAGTCGTGGTACCTTTTTTTCTTTTCGTACACGTTCTGCAACCAAGTAAAATACTACCAAGATCTGCGCATATAACATCACATGCAGCTGTGATGGATAATCATCATCAGTCTCCCGACTACTTCAATCGTCGGAGGGCAGAAGAAACAGATTTTGATTTTTCTTCCTCGTGATCGTTCAGATAGCTTGGCGGCGCCCATCTCTTCTCCAAGCTCTTGATCGAGAGCCGAAGATTTCAGAATATGGTGTGAGCCGCCCGTACGATCAAAGCGGGGGGGGGAGCAGGTACCGTCTAAAAGTAAAATTTAAAGTAAAAAATAATTACTATACTATATATATAATCATTATCATTTTCATCCCATGACTGGACTTAGGATCGCTGGAAACCTGACCAAATTCCTCAACATGTCCCGGTTGCGTACCAATATCTGAGTATTTTCCGTTACATTCAGTGACGACACCAGCCCTATTTATTCTTCTGTCTGGCTCTTCTGCATCTAAGGTAGTACCTTTTAGGGTAACAGTGGAAAAATTGCTGACTCTTGCCATTTCGGTTTTTGATGTAATGGAATAACCATTCACCCGCATGAATGATTATACTATAGGTAGTAAGTACCTATAAAGTCAACTGTCTACGAGAGACGGGAGGAAGAGTGAGAGAGAGAATAGTGCGCTCTCCAGTTTCTTCACTGTCGAACTCTTTGCCTTGAGCAGAGAGGAACCCGGACGAGGCTTTACCGAAGAGCAAAGTTTCGTCCGGGGTGGTAGACAGACCCTGAACCCGCTTTTGCAGGTTCAAAGGGAATATTTTTGGTCGAGTCTATGGGCTCGGAGAACCCACGGTAAACTTGGTCTTGTGCCACATATATCCCTCCTGGAGGGGGTTCTTAAATATTAAGAGTGAGAGGGAGACGGCACAAGCACGTCTGACCTTTCAATTAGTGACACTCACTACTAGATTGACTTGTGTGTAGAACTGCACCGTATCTCATATTGTACTGGTTGTATACAATAAACCTTTCTTCTATTATTCACCTGGTGTTAAGTATTTATTCCCTTAGCACGGAATATAACGGTTTTTTTGTGCGGTGGTTAGGAGAACTACCAATTGTAGTGTTTCTTGTTTGATGGTTTCTCGGACTGCGTCGGTTCTGATGCGGTCTACGTAGGAGATACCAAGGGTGAGTCGGTAGTACCTTACTATCATAGCGTTGACGAAAAGATCTCAATAGGAGACACCGAATCCTCAACGCAGATAAGATTAAACACAACTACGACAAGTCCGCTTAAACAACAATAGATCCTAATTTTTCGAAAATAATACGCACCCATAAATAATACGCATCCTTACAAATGATACAAAAATTAAGAAATATATCTACCCCCATGTATAATACGCATCTATAAATTTTGTCAAAAAAATGATGATAATTACGGAGACATTTTGTCGACCTTGACATTAAGAATAAAAAGTAAGCGGCTAAAATAATGTTGAAATTTACAATGCGGTTTTTCCGATAAATATAACATTTTATTTTACCCCCAAAATGGGAATCCGTCAGTGAGGATGATATAAAGAGAGATTTCAAGAAGTATTGTCTCATGACAGCCATGGGTGGCTTTGAAGATGACATCCTTTGGCAAGAGAATGAAGAGGACAAAGATAATTTTGAACAGGCTGAAGTTAATATTGTGAATGATAATTTGTTTAATGACAATTTAGATATTGATTCTATATTAGAAAGTGGTGATGATGATGAAAATTAAAATTTTAATAAATTCCTAACTGGATATTCTCTTTTCTTCGAAATTGGACTTTTAAATTTATGTTTATCAGTAACCGTATTTTTATTTGGCGAAAAAATAAAAAAATCTATAAAAGATTTTTTTATTTTTTTGCCAAATAAAAAATACGGTTACTGATAAATATAAATTTATTAACAAAAAATGTTACAATTATTATTGTTGGATTTAAAATGAAAATAGGGATAATATCTTTCATATTTTAGAACAAGTACGTATTTATTATTTTAAAACGATAACGAAAAAAATATATTTGTTTAAACCTATTTATAATACGCACGCCTAGTAACACCTGTAATTTACAGTAAAAAAAAAATGCGTATTATTTTCGAGAAACTGAGGTACTCAAACTTCAATTCACACTTTATCATCGTCAGTCTTATGGCCGCGTGTGGTCATAGGGTTGCTGCACAGATGATCACCAGTCCAGTTCTTTCCATATATCTGGGTCCAAAATCAGAGACGTTTACATTTATTAGTAGTGTGTACTGGACAATTAAACTTGGTGGATCCCATTCTTTTCCAGGTAGGACCATAGATGTTCTCTTCCAACACGAAGATTCGCATTAGTCATACATTGACCGATCGAAACCAAATTTTGGGGAGAAGTGCAAACAGGTAAGAGGGTACAATTTTTATGCAGGTTCATTGTGCTCGTGTCATAAATGCCCAGCCACCGGTTGAACAGTGGTAGGGAAAAAATGACGTAATGTCTAGCCACCGGTTGAACGGTGGGTAAACACTTGTAACTATTTTTATCTACCGTGAAACTGAAACATTACATACCAATTATTTGCGAATTATGACCCAGGATCTCAGACAGAAGGATTAAAATTGTTCAGGAACGCGTGGCTCAGAGGGTTAAGAAGAATTTTTACCCAGGGAGGGAATGACAGAAGACGGAACGTCACCTATCTTATCACGAATATTAAAAAAGGAGTATAAAATAAACAAACAAAACTCGAAACTACTAAGTCAAATTTGAAAGGAACAAACATTTTTATGACATAGACATTAAAACAATATATAAAATTCTGTGACTTTTGTTAATCTGTCCATTTGTCACACCCTCTCTAAAACCAAATTTTGGGGAGAAGTGTAAACAGGTAAGCGGGTACAATTTTTATGCAGGTTCATTGTGCTCGTGTCGTAAATGCCCAGCTACCGTTTGAACAGTGGGTAAACACTTGTAACTATTTTTATATCTACTATGAAACATTCAGACAGTTATGTGCCATACGTGATTCACACTTAGGCGATCATGTATCTTTCGATACCTGACTGATGCGGCAGATTTTTTTTCCTGCAGTAGGTTACCATTTCTTTCTGCGGTAGACCAGTTGCCATCCAAGGCTATAGAATGGGGTGGGGAGAAGAAGAGGATTCATTTGGAACGGAAGTGAATGTAACGGATTCGACTGGAATTTGAACTCGATATTTAAAAAATTATATTTGGAGAAATTGTCGGAAACATTAATTAGCCCAAGATTTACTTGATCCCCCACTGAGGCAGGTCGTGACACAATATCAGTTTTTAACCTGGGGACCCGATTGTTTCCACTCGGGCCGCTGGTCTAAGCTGGTTTTAGCTTGTCTAAGCTGGCCTTAGCTGGTCTGCTTGTCTAAGCTGGTCTTAGTTGGTTTTAGCTTGTCTAAGCCGGTTTTATCTGATCTTAGCTTGTCTAAGCTGGTCTTAGCTGGCCTTAGCTTGTATAAGCTGGTCAAAGCTTGTCTGAGCTGGTCTTAGCTGGTCTTAGCTTGTATAAGCTGGTCAAAGCTTGTCTGAGCTGGTCTTAGCTGGTATAAGCTGGTCAAAGCTTGTCTAAGCTGGTCTTAGCTGGTCTTAGCTTGTATAAGCTGGTCAAAGCTTGTCTAAGCTGGTCTTAGCTTGTATAAGCTGGTCAAAGCTTGTCTAAGCTGGTCTTAGCTGGTCTTAGCTTGTATAAGCTGGTCAAAGCTTGTCTAAGCTGGTCTTAGCTGGTCTTAGCTTGTATAAGCTGGTCAAAGCTTATCTGAGCTGGTCTTAGCTGGTCTTGGCTTGTATAAGCTGGTCAAAGCTTGTCTAAGCTGGTCTTAGCTTGTATAAGCTGGTCAAAGCTTGTCTGAGCTGGTCTTAGCTGGTCTTAGCTTGTATAAGCTGGTCAAAGCTTGTCTGAGCTAGTCATAGCCGGACATACCACTGCTACGCAACAGTGGGGAGAAAGCAAGGGAGAGGAGAAGACCTCCTGCCCGGAACATTTATTACATCTTCGGCATCCACCTCGACGCCCCCCCATCTCCTCCTCTGCCAATCTAGGAGGAAGAATTGGGAAAGGGGAGCCCGATAACATTAATTAGCCGATCAGCGAATAACATATTCATCCAAGTTAACAAATCTTTGGTAATATGTTTTTGTTTATTTGTTTTCATTTTCTTTCCATTAAATTCTGTAAATATCATCTTTCTTTCTCTTTTCCTCGCTACTTTCTTCATTCTGAACAGGGTTAGAGGTTTATCTCTTGTTTCCTGTTTAGGATTTCCGGTTCTTCTAAAATCTTGTCATTCTCATTCACTCCCAGTGGCCCCTTGCGTCTTAGAGGCATTATCGCCTTACTTGGGGTGAATTGATTAAAAAAATGAGAACATTTCCTCTTTTAATCTTTCGTTCTACTTCAAGTTAAAGAAAGAAATAAAACAATACGTCTGTAATTTGAAAGAAAAGATGTATGACAAATCGAAAAAAGTTTTTGTGACGTTAGGACTTCATCGGACAGATTTTTTTTTTTGTTTTTTTGTTGAACTCCCAACGGAAGAAACGCGTCACAAAACTTCTTTCCAATTTGTCATACATCTTTTCTTTCAAAACTCTTCTTGATATACAAAAATTTATATAAAAATTTATATCTCGTTATTCAATTTTCCTCAATATCTGTCTATAATTCTGAGATGAGGTATTATGTACACTATTTACACTATTCGGACTATTGTCCTTATCTTTGTCGCCATATTTATCACAGCGTTTCGGCCTTTCAGTACCTGTCTATATTTCTGACGACAAGATGAGGACAATAGTCCGAATAATGTAAATAATGTACATAATACCTCATCTCAGAAATATAGACAGATACTGAAAGGCCGAAACGTTGTAATAAATATGACAACAAAAATGAGAACAATAGTCCGAATAATGTAAATAATGTACATAATATCTCATCTCAGAAATATAGACAGATACTGAAAGGCCGAAACGTTGTAATAAATATGGCGACAAAGATGAGGACAATAGTCCCAATAATGTAAATAGTGTCAATTTTCCTCTTTAAAAAAAAACTACTAACGTTTACTCTTTCCGGAACAGTTTTCCAAAATATTTTTTTTTTTCAAATTGTATTCTTTTTTTCTTTTTACAGGTCAGTTAATAAAATATTAATGACGGGACCAAAGATTAACGTATTAGGAACCAACGCAACGGTGAGTGAAAACCTTTACACTTTTTCTTAGATTAGTTTTTAGACATTTCTAATTAAGGATACTCTATTTTTGCCATCTCCAGTATGCACACATACACAAATATATACGGGGTGCGATGGATAAATTGTCGTCTCAATTACGCAAAAAAAAAAAAAAAAAAATGAAAATAACTCTGACGTCTCAAAGTTTAGATCATATCATTTTTTTATTGTGTGTAGTGTCGCCACGAATGTATCCACACGTTTCCGGTGTCTGTTTTTTAATTTTAATTTTTGGTCAGCGAATCGGTAGTGATTTATGCATCTGAAAATAATTCATATTTATCTGTATCTCACTCATTTAAACCGTTATTTAACTCCTCTCTTTAAAACTTCTCTCTCTTAAATTTTAATCCCCACCTTCACCTTTAGGCTTTCTTGTTCTTCTTTCTTCTGTTACACCCTCTACATTTCTATCTCACACTTGTTTCCCACTCCCACACATACACTCTCACTAAAATTTTATTTTTTATAGCCGGAGTTATATTTTCCGATTTCTTTTTGAATTTATAGGTCTGATGAATTGGATCGTAATTACGATTCCAATGTAATAAATTATAACCATGGAATATTAGTGTTGAGCCTTTTATATTATATTCTCCATCCTGGACATTGAATTCTACCTGGATTCTATCCTCTTGAGAATTTATATATATATATATATATATATATATATATACGAAAATTACACAAAAATATCTTGAAATACTAAAGAGTAAATTTACTCAATAAAATTGCCATTGGCTTCAACCACGGCCTTCAGACAATTTCGGAATCTCCTGCATCTCTTCTGGGTGGTCTCTTTGTTTAAGTTGGTGAATATTGCGATAATCCTTGCCTTCTCTTCGTCATTGGCGTTACAAAGAGTTTTCTTGGGCACTCCCTCAACCTCACCCCACACATCATAAGGGGGTTGCAGTATGGGGAGTTAAGTGACCAGATGTAAGGTGTGGTGTGGTCGCAGAAATTATCTGACACCCATGACTGGGTTCTCCTGATTGTGTGGCATGGTGCAGAGTCCTGTTGACACTACCTCCTCAAGACACTTGATGTAGGCCTCCGTGTTGGTTCTGAGGCCCTGTGGGAAGATGAATGGAGGCATAACGTCGCCATTACGAGTGGTCACTCCAAACACCATGATGTTGACTGGATATATCACCCAACCCATACAGAATCCTCTGCCCTGTCCTCAGATTGACACCCAAACACGCTGAAATGTTCGTATTGGAGCTTCCGGCATGAATGTCAAGCAATGCAACATGTCGCTTCCAAGTTTTTGGCGGAGTAAATTGCGTCATAGTGTTCTTTTTCTCAATGTCCGTGCCCATCTAACCCTACGAAACTGTACAGTCGACAAAATCCAAAACAAACAACGCGCTTTGCGAAATTAAAATAAAAATGGCGACAATTTACCTATCTCACCTATATATATATATATATATATATATATATATATATATATATATATAAATATATATATATATATATATAAAAATATATATATATATATATTCTTGAAAACTATCTGGATTAAAAATTGAAAGCAAACATTAATAAAATTAATTATGGATACTCCACAAATGTTTTAAAATGTGTATCATAGATAGTTCGAAATGAGACGGTTTGAACTAATAGTTTCTCTTTTTACTACTCATTTCCTAAAAAAAAAACCTCCCCAAACCATACTTAGTTACCTCCCTTTAAACGGTTTCACCAGTCACGCACTGACGTAGCGCTCCTCATTTCATTTGTAAGAAATTTAACTTTCAGATAAAACAACTATTTGTCTCTGACAATAATAAATACTACAATATTTATTTTGTAACAAACAATACCCTGATGATGACATGGATATGTCGAAAGTGCTTGGAAATAAATAAAAATATGTATCAGCACAGCAATTTTTTCTCGTCCTTCAATAATGACACCAAAAAGCTTATCCGCGAGTATGAAATGACAGAACATGTCTAAACTACACAACGAAACATTCCTTAATATATATATATATATATATATAAATTATTTTTTATTTATTATTCCGAGAAATTTTATCATTGAAATGTTATTTTTAGTAGATACCCATATTTGAGTAGATGCTGCGTTTATTTATTAAACAGTATATTTATTTATTTTTTCGTCTACAGGCTTGAATATTCGAGAAAAATATGGGTATCGACTTAAGATAAGTGATAAAATGCATATATATATATATATATATATATATATATATATATATATATATATATATATATATATATATATATATATATATATATGGTAATTAGACAATTTTTCTTTTAAAGATCCTTGTTTGAAAGGTATTTATTTTTTCAAAATGTGCTCTTTTAAAGATTTTTAAAAATTTCATGTTTTGTTCATTTTCGACCAACTCTCGTCGTTATTAGGAACGTTGATGTTATTACTGTCATAGAAAGTGTTTTTAATAGTTTTGGCACTTTATGAATGCGGCATTTCAAATTGTAATATTAATCCGAGCATTCGAGAAATCTCAATAAAAAAATGTGCTCTTCGACAGGGATTTGAACCTGCCTCCTGCTTTTTCGGATAAACTACCGTTTGATCTGGCTTTAGAGCTCAACTACAAAGAGCGTTGCAGTAGACGTAATACGTTAAAATAAGGAAAACAAAAATGGGGCGTCTATTTCAAATACGAATGTTCACTATAATAACGCTTGAAGTAATAAAATTGTCGTTTTAAAAATAAATCTATTTATTCTTTATAAATATACTATATATATATATATATATATATATATATATATATATATATATATATATATATATATATATATATATATATATATATATATACTAATTCCATATAATAAGACAGTATGTATATATAGAGAGGGAGAGCGCAGAGCGCATATACATGCTAGTACTGGTATATATATACACATGTTGGCAAAAACAAAACTGCTCACAGGCATACACGCGAACCCTACACAACATAGGAAGTGTGTGTGGGGGTATATATATGTGTACATTTGTGTATAGTACTTCCTTATAATATGACAGTATGTATGTATGGAAAGGGAATATACGTATGCGTACGCATGCTGACAAAAACACAAAAATAAATGGAAATAGACCTAAGAACACACAGGGGTCATTACAAGATAAGAATATAGATATCTTTCTCACCCCTTCTCGGACCAATCTTAATAGTTTTATTACCCTTCACATGGAACTTTTTCACTGCCAGTTCAAGAAATACATTTGGGTCACTAACACGCAATAAAGAGAATGTCTAATATCGAGAAAATTTAAGATCGAAAAACATGAGAAAAATTAATTCTTTTTAATAATATGTGGAAATATCCACTCTTTGCCTGACGAAGGTCGCGAGACCGAAAACTGTTGTAGCAAAATTATGGAAAATAAAGTATAATATATTTTTTTAAAAAACATCCACATTTTTCATCTCAGGGTGGGTTAATTTATAAAGCTTTTATTTTAATCATTTCACCCAAAACAAGGCAACAAAGGTACTAAGACGTAAGGAGTTACTGAGTGTGAGATGATAATCAGCCTGAATATTCGAGGAATCTTATTAAAGAAAAAAATGCACCCTCGGATAGATAGATAGATAGATAGATAGATAGATAGATAGATAAACCTAGTGAGCCAGACAAACCTACCCAGGTTTCACCTAAGCGGATCGTCAGGGAAAGCTGGCTCATTAGGTTTATCTGGGTCTACTCTACGGTTGTATTGAGGTTTTTTAGTTAGTTGTTTACTCGTGTCGGGGTTTTTTCTTTGGGCTTTAAACCTGTATCTGTGCGATTTTTTCGACAGACTTTCATGTTCCTGGCTCTTCCTTTTTTTAAAAACTTTTTTTTCCTTCGAGATTGATTTGATTATTGTCAAATCAAAAATTCGAAGTCTAGTTACCTATATATATATATATATATATATATATATATATATATATATATATATATGTATGTATGTATGCATAATATAATTATGTATATTTCTTAATATATATATTAAATAGCTCTGTTATTTTGCATTGAGTACTGTTTTTCTTTATAGAGTATTTATATGTATTTGTATACGATCGCTTGCTCCTATACCTACCTATATTTACCTATTCGGTTATATATATATATATATATATATATATATATGTACTACCACTGAATCGCAAAAAATGACCATACCATAATGAAAAGTCTCCAAAATTTAAATCAAATTTATCGTCAAAATCTATATGTTATTAATCTGAGAAAAGACCAAAGGATTTTTTGTTTATTTAATTGTATTTTTTTATCCTTTTTCAATTTTGGTTAAAATTCTTGTATTTAGTGTCAAAAGGGATGAGGACAAACATTAGTATAGGAAACTTTACCGTCTTTTTTGCAGTGAAAAACATTGATTTTGAAATTCATGCAAAAATCAAATAATTCTCGGATTATATTGAAACTTTCAGGACTTATTCAAAAATTAATCATGGCTTGAGGCATTCGGGTGTCTAGTGGCACTTAGGAGCTGTGATACAGCGAAACAGTACTTCCTGCGAATGACATATATATATATATATATATATATGGATTGATGTGAGTTAGTACCATGGGTTTCACGCTAGAGTTTGTCTGACGATCGCAGATAGCGTGAAACCCAGAGTCACAAACTCACATCAATCCAACTAAATATGTTAGCTTTATCGCTGATATTGAGTGCTTTCCAATAAGTACCGCGCATATAAAACCTGCATATATTTATATAAATACACACACACACACACTCACTCACACGTATATATATATATATATATATATATATATATATATATATATATATATATATATATATATATATATATATATATAAATTAACCAACCCTGGGATGAAGAAACAGACATCTAGTAAAAAAAAAGTGCTCAACATTTAATGACATATCAAATATATATGTATTTATATATATGCGTGTGTGTGCGTATTTATGTGCATGTGTTTGTGATGTTTTTTTTGTGCGCGTGTGTGTGTGTGTGTGTGTGTGTGTGTGTGTGTGTGTGTGTGTGTGTGTGTGTGGTTATGCGTGTGTGCTCATAAATGTAACAAAATAAGTATATGCAGGGCCGGTGAGTACAACCCCCGAGCCTTCGACCGTGGGGGTCCCCAGTGGTGCTTTCTGTCCCTCGGTATCTTATCAACATTTGCTTTTTCTACATACATTTATCTCCGTTATAAACGAAACTAAGCACAACGACAGTTAAAAGATGAACAATTTTCGGATTTGGGCGTCATTTTTTTTGGGGGGGTCATCCAAATCCGTGAATTTCTCATGCTAAGACTTGAAAATACACTATATTAAATTTATTAGGGCATCTCGATGTGGTGCAATGGTTAGCAAGTTTGTCTCGCTAGAGCAGCTACGACTCAGTAGTGAATTCGATCCTCACTGGATGCCCCATACTTTCGGCCTTGTACCACCTCTAAGCTACGCTTGGAAAATCACTATATAAAATTCATTGTTTTTTATTGAATGATGTTGAATGTGATAAAATTATTCAACTTTTAAACAAGAAGTTCTAGTTGACGTTTAAAATTGCCTCAAAACATTGTTGATTTATTTAAGATAAAATGATCTATTATGACATGTTGCTAATTTGTATTTATATTGTATTTATTTTCAATCGCTCTAGTTTAGTTGTTCACATTTACTGCATATGATCCATTATGTACACAATTAGATTAGAATAAAATATATATTTTATATAAATACTAACTTATGAAAATTGAGATGTAGTAGAGTGGGGGGTGCGTGTCATAGATTTGGGGGTAGTACGAGATCCTTGTACCGGCCCTAAGTATATATATATATATATATATATATATATATATATTGATGCATGTTTCATTAAATAATATAGACAAGTTGTGTCTATTTATTTTAAGTTCCTTTCATATTGTCTGATAAGATTAATAACAAGAAAATCACCATATTAATACATGTTTATGTAAGCCGAAAGCTTAGATCGGATTTAAACATGTGTCACTATGGTGATTTCTTTTCGTCTTTCAATGATAATGTTATTAAGCTTATCATACAATATGAAAGGAACTTACTTAAAATAAATAGACACAACTTGTGTATATTATTTAATGAAACATGCATCAATGAAAAATTGCTGCCTAAATATACACTATATATAATGAAATGGACAAAGTCCGACAATTATTTTAAGACATTTTTTTATGTTTATACGTTCGTTTTATAGCTACAAATATTTAGGTAAATGCTCTGTTCTTAATAAACAGTATTAACAACATTTACCGGCCTGAATGTCCGAGGAATCTTCATAGAAAATATGCGTCCTCCGACAGGAATCGAACCTGTATCCTATACGGAATCGTCATATAGCCCGAGGACGCATATTTTCTATGAAAATTTTTTTGAATATTCAGGCCGGTAAATGTTGAATTAATACTATTCATTATAAACAATATATATATATATATATATATATATATATATATATATATATATATATATATATATATATATATATATATATATATATATATATATATATATATATATATATATATATATATATATATATATATATATATATATATATATATATATAATTTTTTTGACCTTCTACCTGCAGGTCAATGCATTTTTCTATCGAATTAATCACAAACATTCATTTTACATTACTGATCCAGTTTCAGCCCATCTCCGTAGATAAAGAAATAATTTTAAAAAATAAAATAGCGAACAGACGACAATTGTCCCAGTGAAGTGATATATACGAATGCGCATGTCTGTAACACAGCCGGATTAAAACATAAAAAATATGTCCCCGGTCGCGAATTAGACGCTGATAACTATAATTCGATTATTCGGTTCGTTTACGGTAGAATAAAGTGCATTTGCAGCTCAGCTTTAAGATGAAAAAAAAATCCTTTTCTATTCCTTTTTTTTTTTAATTTTGTTCCTTCTTTTCCGCATGATCGCACTTTCACTTTGACAGTGCATATGCCACGCTTAGAGACAAAAAAATAAGTCCTGCTAAATCCTGACCCAGCTAGGATTTGCTAAAACCCTTATTTTAAACAAATTTTGAGTAAGATTCTTGACGCTGTACACATTCTGTTTTCATGTCGCTCGTATCTAGTGTCTGATAACACAGGATCAAGTGACACCAAGGCTTCTTAATAAAAACCGCACTCTCCACTGAATTCTACATGACTTTCTATGGCAATAAATGCTGGGCAATCTCCTCACAGATGAAGAAGAGACTTGAGACAACAGAAATATGGCTCTACAGTAGGATGCTGAGAATATTTTGAACCGACAATGTGAGCAACATCGAAGTTTTAGAGAAAATGGACACATACTTAGAATCAGTGATAGGTGAAATTTCTAGTGCACATAATGAGGAAAGAAGACTTGGAAATTTTGACACTCACATGAAAATAGTTGTGAATAAACCTCTGACGTATATCAGTCTGTTTACGTCCAATACATGTATGCCGAGGCGGCTGGAGCCTAACACAATCGCAGTATCATTTCTTACTCACTTCTGGCATTGCTGTTTTGTATATTCTGATCAACATAATGTTATGCTACGCCTCATTTTTTAGCGAAACTTCTAGAGAAAATGGGACTAGAAAGGAAACTCATATATAGCATCAGAAAGAGACAGTTGAAATTTCTAGGGCACATCATGAGGAAAGAAGGCTTGGAAAATCTGACACTCACAGGACATATTAAAGGTAAAAGGGACAGAGAAAAATTGCGCATAATGAACCTAACGAGCGTGTGTAAATGAAAGCAAAAGGACAAAGTTTACTACGAGCTACAAATGGCAGGAAATTGTGGAGAGCCATGATCATCAATGACCTGAAGGGGTATGACACATAGAAAAAGAAGATGAGTTAATATCAAATATAGATCGAATATAGATCGGAGACCGACAGGATGATGAGATGAAGAACAAACATGAAACGTTTATCAATCATCTTTCACTTTTATTAAAGGGTCATCAGAGAATGATATATGGAGTAAAAGAAGAAAGAAATTCTGGTATTTTTTTACTTCTGTTTTGTTTGATTTTCTTTGGTTAATCGTGTTTCACGTGCATTCGACTTGTCAACTGAACGTTAGTATAATTTATGGCGTTCGGAATTCAAGGAAAGACGACGCGTTCATTCGAAGTTTCAAGAAATTAACGGATTCCAAGCTCAACTGAAAAAACGTAATTATTGCTTTATGCATGTAAGTGTATAATAATTCTAGTTTGTCTATATGGAATTCAGATGATAATGTATATTGTTAAGTGTGTGTGTGTGTGTGTGTGTGTGTGTGTGTGTGTGGTACACATTATGATTGTTGGTTTTTAGCCTGTTGATTTGGGAACGTTTTTACGTACATAACATTTGTTTTAGATAAACATGTGTTAGATGCTTCAAGAATGGATTCAATAAAGGTTGTAGATGTAATATAATGTTTCTAAAGTGAGTTTATAGTTGACAATATATTTATTAGTAATCCCTTGAGATACTTTCGACGTAAAGAATTGTTTTATTTTTATTTATTTATTTTTTTTAGATTAGGGTGACATTTGTAAAATTAAAGTTATGGCCAGAAAAACTGAATTTACCTTTGTGTAAAAATTTGACATTCACAAAATACACTGAAGTCAAGAGGGACAGATCGAAACAAACTTGTGTAAATGGGTGACAGAACAGTACTGGGAAGGATAGTAAAGAGACAAATATTACTTAGAGCTACGAAGGATGGGAAGCTATGGAGAGCCATGATCACCTGCGTAAAGAGCATGTGTAACTGGATGGCAGAACAGAGACTGGGAAGCATAGTAAGGAGAGAACTCTTACTTAGAGAAACGTACGATAGGAAATTGTGGAGAGCCATGATCACATACTTAAAGAACTTGTGCAAAAGGATGGCAGAACAGAGACTGGAATGGATAGTAAAGAGAGAAATATTAGTGCTACAAAGTATAGGAAGTTGTGGAGAGCCATGATCACTTGCCTAAAGAGCATGTGTAAATGGATGGCAGAACAGAGACTGGGAAGCATAGTAAGGAGAGAACTATTACATAGAGCAACGTAGGATAGGAAATTGTGGAGAGCCATGATCACATACCTAAAGAGCTTGTACAAAAGATGGCAGAACAGGGACTGGAAAAGATAGTAAAGAGAGAAATATTACTTAGAGCTACGAAGTATAGGAAGTTGTGGAGAGCCATGATCACCTATCTAACGTGCATGTGTAAATGGATGGCAGAACAGGGACTGTGAAGCATAGTGAAGAGAGGACTATTACGAAGGATAGGAAGTTGTGGAGAGCTATGATCACCTACCTAAAGAGCTTATGTAAATGGATGGCAAAACAGAGAATAGGAAAGATAGCAAAAAGACAAGGATTGCTTAGGGATACAAAGAATAGGGACCTGTGGAGAGCCATGATAGCCAATGCCCTGAAGGGAGACGGCACATAAAATTAGAAGAATTATGTGTACATCCTAAAAATGTTACCAGTATTAGTTGGTTATTGTGAAAATATTGATTAGCATAAGATTTGAGACAATATAAAGCAAATTTTTATTGTACAGATCAGTTTCACGTTATCTCTCCTAGTTAATACACTAAGATATTTAAATAAAAATATCTAAAGAAAGCTAATATGAAACTAAGAATAATTAGTTGACTGCTTATTAATGATAAAGCTATAATAACAAAATAAAATCAAACTACGCTCCCAAATTATTAAGAAAAAACATTATTATTTTGTTCAATTTGCATAGTGCTGAACTTAACATAAAATATACCTTCGAGTCAATTTTTTGTGCGTTTCCGTTACTTTCCGTTACTTTCCGTTACTTTCATGTTAATTTTCGAATTTTCTTTTTCAGACATACCTGATGTTTTCAGACATTGTTGCCGCCGGCGAGAAAAAGGCTGCTGAGGAATGTCGCTATCAATTCCAACTGGACCGATGGAACTGCCCCGAAGACTCCATGGTATCCCAAAAGTCATGGCTTAGTGGTAAAACACTGACACGATATTTACAATTAATTGCACATTCCTTCATTTTTAATGCATCCTGTTATATATATATATATATATATATATATATATATATATATATATATATATATATATATATATACTAATTTAAAAACATGGGTCCATCGCTACACAGGAATGACCATGTTTCAAAAACAGAAACTAAAAACTTCAAATTCAATTATAGAATTAAATAAGAAATTAATAAATACTAGAACACCGGATTATATATCTTACTGTTCTTTCTCTTTATTATTATTATTATTATTATTATTATTATTATTATTATATATCAGCTATATATAAAATTAGCTACAATTCCATCAAGAACATTCGTTTATTTTTCATGAATCCTGTAATATATATATATATATATATTTTTTTTATATATATATATATATATATATATATATATATATATATATATATATATAAACTCATATATAAAGATAAAAGTAACATAGAATTCAACATTGTAGGCAACAATCTGTTTCATGCTAGACGCAATCGTCAGCCTGACGATTGCATATAGTATGAAACAGACCGTCGCCTGCAAGTGTTGACTTCTATGTTCACTTTATAATTACACACACTCTATCTCTGATATTGAGCACTTTATCCATAAATATAGCACACCTTAAGACTATATTTATTCATAAACACACACACACACGCACACACACACACACACATATATATATATATATATATATATATATATATATATATATATATATATATATATATATATATATATATATATATGTGTTAAAAATTAGGAGATCAGCCAATCATGCTACCTTGGTTTCAACCTTTCGGTATCCTCAGGTGATATAGGATATATATAAAAACGCTGCGTGTTAAATTTTTATTTTCTTTATATGTGTATTAAGCACTGTTTAATACAAATATTTCCTGATCTAATTCAACTCTGGTGAATAACTGTTTCATAATTGTTATACATACGTACACACACATACACACACACACACACACACACACACACACACACACATATATATATATATATATATATATATATATATATATACAGGGTTATTCAGAAAGAAAGAGCAGATATCGAAAATTTAATAAAAACAAATGCTAAGAGACAAAACAAATTCAATACATTTCTGGATAGAAAAAGTTTCAAAGTTTATTATTTTAAAGTTGTTCAACTTGTATGTCCTCAACATGAGCACCGTTTGTTGCGTGATAAACATCGAAACTATTCCAATTCTTGTCGCACTCGAATCAATTGATCTCTGAATATTAATTTCACAGCCTCAATAATTCGAAGTAGAAGACATAGGTGGAACAAACACTCCTTCTTTTATTGACCCCCACAGATGAAAATCACATGGGTTAAGATCTGGTGACCTGGGAGTCCACAGTCGAAGAACAAGATCCTCTTTTACACAAATTATAACAAATTTAAATTCATACAAAATCTGGGAAAAAAAGAAGCATTTAAACAAGATTGAAATTTTTTTTATTTATTTTAATAACTTTGAACTGCAATGTTCTGAATGTGTTTCTAACCGTTGTAACCGTTGATACCTACACAGTCACCGTAATACAACAGACTTTGCTACCCATAATGCACCACTAACCAACATATATAAGTAGTCGAGCCGACACACAATACAAATGGTCTGAAGATTGCGCTCAATCATAAAACTGACGGTCACCGTTCGTGGTTGACATCAGTGTCCACTTTGAAATTGCGATTGGCGTTGCATTTTAATTTTTAAAGATTGTAGGTAGCAATGAAGCAAGAAAACAGCAAGAAGTGCAAGAAAAAACTACTAACTTCCGATTACATGTGTCGCTAATTCAACCGTAAGATTTATAAAATGTATATGTTTATCTATAAAATATATATATATATGTTTATCTCAAAAAAAAAAAGAATGTATAAACATAAAAATGTCTTAAAATAATTGTCGGACTTTGTCCCTTTCATAATGTGTGACGTCATTTGTTTACATTTGGATACGCTTTGAGCAGATATGAATGTACGTAAAAAATCATGGAGAATTGTAGTTTAAAAATAGTAAAATCGATCGACTTTGCTAACCGAAACGCTCCTTTGTGGCGAAATCAGTAAAAGCACGTCAGGCTATATGACGGTTCCATATAGAATACAGGTTCGATATCTGTCGGAGAGCGCATATTTTCTTTGACAATTTCTCGGACATTCAGGCTGGTAAATGTTGTTAATACTGTTTATTATAAACAGAGCATTCACTTACATATTTGTATCTATAAAGAAAGAATGTATAAACATAAAAATGTCTTAAAATATATGTATATGCATACATACAGTTTTAGACAAATGAAATCTTAGAATTTGTTTGTATCTTTGTAAAGCTTTTTCGACAAACAAAGCTGATTCATGAGAAAGGATGTCTTCAAATAAAACTTGGTAAAGGTCGCTTCAGCAAGACGTAACGTAAAGATAAACAATTTTCTTTGCAGCCACCCAAGAAGCAAGTTTCGTTCAGGGTATCATTGCGGCCGGCATAATGCACACACTCACGCGCCGTTGCAGCCTGGGACATTTTACAGACTGTGGTTGTGATGACTCTAAAAAAGGAAAACGAGGTAAGTGATTAAGTCCCAAATTAAAGTCACCAATGCTTGTAGTATAAGTAAAACAAGAAACGGTTAGCATAGATCTTACGGTTACATCGAGTCATTTCAACTATAAAATGTCACGCTTAAATTTGTAAAGTCCAGCTGCCAAATTGGAAAGCTCATCAGAACAATTATCATGAAAATATTTATAGAAAAGGCACAGAGAAGCGACGATACGGCAATGGGAAAGTGGCTGAAGCCGAGATGCCAGGTCAGGATCAATAACACTGCAGATTCTTCTTTGAAAATTATCAAGAGTCTCTAGATATCTAACCAGATGCAGCAGTAATATTCGAAGCATGGGCGAAGGATAGACTTATAAATAAGTAAGATAGCGAGAAACATTGACTAGAACGACAAGGGGAACCAACTTTCCTAGTAAGCAGACCTAGCAATTGATGTAATATAATCTTGCCACTTCATGTCAACGAAAAACGCTAGTCCGAGACGTCGCAAGGATCCCCTCTCTTGGAGGTTAACATTAGCCATGCTGATGGATGGCAAAAACGGTTCTCGTAGAGAAATAAAACAGAGCAGTTTCGTTTATGAAGGCGCTAAAATTAGCAAGACTTTCCTTGTCGCAGTTAACAACATATTAACAGTGAAAAGCTCATCAGAACAAATACCATGAAAATATTATAGAAAAGGCACAGGGAAGCGACGTTATCGTAGTGGGTAAGTTACTGAAACCGAGATGCCAAATCAAATCCAATAACATTGAAAATTCTTCTTTGGAAATTATAATGAATCTCTAGATAACTATCAAAATCAACAGACTAGATGTGACAGCAATATTCAATGCATGGACAAATGATTAACTTATAAATGTTATGAATCTATAAATTCTGCTAGATATCTAGAGATTCTTGATAATTTCCAAAGAATAATCTGCACTGTTATTTGTCCTGACCTGACATCTCGGCTTCAGTCACTTTCCTATTGCCTTAATGTCATTCCCCTGTGCCTTTTCTAAGTCATTTATTTATTAATTTATAATATCTTATAAATGAATTCGTTTCCATTTCTTATAATCAGCAAGAAAATATATGATAGTATTTTTTTTCATTTTCTTTTTTTTTTTTTTTATCTACTGCTAAAAATATATCCGCTGAAAGAATTCATCCTTTGAAATATTTCTTTTTCGAATATCTTCAGGGGGTCACAATTGGCTGTGGAGTGGATGCAGCGATAATGTTCGATTTGGTGGCCGAGTTTCCAAACAGTTGGTTGACTCGTTGGAGAAAGGAAAAGATGCTTTAGCTTCTATGAAGCTACACAATCATGAAGTAGGAAGAGTTGTGAGTATACGAAATCTTTCTTTTTCCCAAAAAGAAGAATTCAGTTCTTCTGGCCATAAATTTCATTTTACAAATGCCACTCTAATCAAAAAGGAACATAATTCTTTACGAAGAAAGTACTTCAAGAGATTACTACTGACAATATTACCAACTATAAACACACTTCAAAAATATTATAATACATCACTAACTTTTATTGAATTCAATCTGTATGTACGTAAAAACTTTCCCAAATCAACATGCGAAAAACCAACATACATGTCTGCTAGACATACATACATACACACACACACACATCATAGACACAGTAGAATTATTATACACTATCATACACAAAGCAATATTTACGGTTTTTCAGTTAATTTCTTGGAACTTCGAAGGGACGTTTCGTCTCTCCCTGAATTCGGAACGAAACAAATTATACTAACGTTTGTTTTACAAGTCAAATGCACGTGGAACATGATTAACCAATAAAAATCAAACAAAAAAGTAAAATATATTAGAATTTCTTTCTGATTTTTCTCCACATCTCATTCTCTACTGAAGCTTTAATAAAAGCGAAACATTGTAGATTGATAAACGTTTCTTATTTGTTCTTTATCTTATCACCCTGTCGGTCACCAATCCATATTCGATCTATATTTGATACCAACTCATCTTCTTTTATGTGTCATATCCCTTCAGGATATTGACGATCATGGCTCTCCACAATTTCCTGTCCTTTGATGCTATCAATAAATTTTGTTTTTTTATCTCTCCTAAATATTGTTCTTCCATCTATTTACTCACGCTCCTTCTTCTCTTATATGCCATGTCCCTTCAAGACGTTGGTAATCATGGCTCTCCACAATTTCCTGTCCTTTGTAGCTCAATATTTCTTTTTGTAATCTCTCCTAAATATTTTTTTGCTAGTTAAATTATGCGTTGTTTTCCTCTGTCCTCCTTGCCCTCAGAGTTGTTTTCCTCTGTCCTTCTTACCCTCAGAGTTAGTACATACAAATTTATCAGCCATTAACCCTTCTCCGACACTGACAAGGTTGAAGAATTGGAAGGCGGATCAGGTTTTCGGAAATTGAGGAAAAGCCCTGATCGCTAACGTCGTGAAGAGACATGGCACTGCACATAGAAAAAGAAGAACCATTCAAAAGATAGGAAATTGTGGAAGGCCATGATCGCACACGTCCTGAAGGGACACGGCACATAGAAGAAAAAAAAAAGAAGAAGAAGAAGGAGGAGAAGGAGAAGCTTGAGTAAATGAATGTCGGAACAAGATTTAGGAGAGATAACAAAAAGACAAAATTTATTATTTAGCTACAAAAAATAGGAAATTGTGGAGAGCTATGATCACCAACGGCCTGAAGGAACACGACACATAGAAGAAGAAGAAGAAGAAGAAGAAGAAGAAGAAGAAGAAGAAGAAGAAGGAGGAGGAGGAGGAGCTAGAGTAAATGGATGTTGGAACAAGATTCCAGAGAGATAACAAAAAGACAAAATTTATTATTTACTTATAAAAGATAGGAAATTATGGAGATCCGTAATCGACAACTTCCTAGAGAGACACGACACATAGAAAAAGAACCATTCTAAGGTTGAGTAAATCGGCATATAACTTTTTAAAAGTATTACTCGATTTTTATATAGTGTTCTTTTTGCTTTTTCTTTTGCAGTCGGTTCGTAAAACAATGAAGACGACGTGTAAATGTCACGGAGTATCTGGCAGCTGTACGACAAAGACGTGTTGGCGCCAACTGGCAGATTTCCGGCGAATCGGCAACTATCTAAAACGGCGTTACACGAAGGCAATCCACGTCAATTTCCAGGAAGGCAAACTGGGTGAATGGAACGTCGCCAGCGGCCAGGGTTTGTCCCAAGTCTCAAACACTGACCTAGTTTATCTGGAAAAGTCACCCGACTACTGCAAACAGAACTTGACCCTCTCCATCAAAGGGACGCTGAACCGGGAATGCAAACGACCAAAGAAGTCGGAAAAGGTATCCAGAAGGGAGAGGAAGAGTTGCCGGCGGCTCTGCACGAGCTGTGGCTACCAGATCCATCGGTGGACGGAGGAAATTGTCATCAGTTGCCAGTGCAAGTTCTTTTGGTGTTGCGCGGTCAAATGTCGCAAGTGTTTAGTCAAAACAGAGAAGTACTCCTGCAAGAGATGACGTGCCTAGTCATATGGTCAGAGTTTATGTCACTAAGCATTTTTGTTTTTGAAACCCCAACCCCGCCACTCCTATCTGCAATTAATTTACTTAAATAACGCCCTCTATTGTCCATGAACAGGCACTGTAAAGTTGATACACAGGTTACTTCAACTTCTCGCACACGTAACTCAGAGATTGCCAAACAAAAACATCTACGTAAAATGAAACTGCCAAGAATCTATCTCAATATATATATATATATATATATATATATATATATATATATATATATATATATATATCAAGCATATGTATCTCACACATATATTTATATCTCACACGTATATATATATATATATATCACATACATATATATCACACTATATATATATATATATACTACACTATATATATATATCACACACACATATATGTATCTCACACATAAATATCTATATCTCACACATATATATATACATAAATATATATATATATATATATATCACACTAAATATATAACATATATATCTCATACTATATATATATATATATATATATATATATATATATATATATATATATATCACACTAAATATATAACAGATATATCTCATACTATATATATATATATATATATATATATATATATATATATACATATGAGATAGCGATTACATATTTTTATATATCAAGAACAATATTGGGGGAAAATGTATGACAATGTGGGGAAAGTTTTCGTATGACGCATTACTTCTTTTAAAACTTCATCGACATCGACATAAACAAATTTAATTCGATGAAATCCGAAATGACGAAATGCGTACAGTATATAGAATATATATATATATATAGAGAATATATATATATATATATATATATATATATATATATATATATATATATAATAGAATATATATATATATATATATAGTAGAGAATATATATATATATATATATATATAGTAGAATTATTGTACAGGTATGCTTCTTACTGAACATCAGTAGGGTAGACTGATGAAGGAAATTCAAAAAAGATGGATTAATAATTAATTATTATTATTATTATTATTAACCCTTTAGAGAAGCGCACGATTTAAGAAAAGGAACATAAAAGAAAAAAAACAATGTTTAACAATGTAAAACCTCATTTCGACAGTATGTCTGCCTTCTTCAAGTTCGAATTTTTTTTAAATTTCATGTATAAAAATATATAAATCTACAAAAAAATCCTAAGTCTTTGTACAAATGTTGCTTTTCTTGTTGCTTGTAATGTATTTCCTTTTCTCGCGCACTTCTCTTGAATATCGGAAGACTTACGTCAAACATTTTGTTTATTATTATTATTATTATTATTATTATTATTATTATTATTATAATTATTATTATTATTATTATATCATTTTCGAATTACTTTCATCCGCCTACAAAACCCTCATTCTGTAAGAAGCATACGTTGACAATCTTTATACACAAACACGCACACATGTATATATATATAATATATACATATATATATATATATATATATGTATATATTATATATATATACATATTAATTTCTTCATGAAGATCATCAAGATGGGACTTATTTATTTGAGTACCTATATATATATATATGTATATATATATATGTATATTAATTCTTCATGAAGATCTAGATGTGAATTATTTGAGTAACTATATATATATATATATATATATATATATATATATATATATCCCCAATATTATTCTTCATATATAAAAGTTTATATATCGTTAACTCATACACATATGTGTGTGTATATGTGTGTGTGTGTATGTATGTGTGTGTGTGTGTGTGTGTGTGTGTGTGTGTGTGTGTGTGTGTGTGTGTGTGGGTGGGTGGGTGTGTGTGTGGGTGGGTGGGTGTGTGTGTAGGCATGGTAGGACGATTACAGAAATTCAAAAATATATAATAATAATAATAATAATAATAATACTCTATTATTCTGTTTCTTCGAATTTATTTTCATATATATATATATATATATATATATATATATATATATATATATATATATATTTTTTCTTTATAAAGATGATCTGACTGTGAGTTATTTCCTTAGTGTATATATATATATATATATATATATATATATATATATAGCTTAAAAGCTGCCCTATTGGCCGGTATTTAAGCTAACTCCCGTCGAGGGCTCTTGATTGGGTCTTCATCACAATTGGTAGGGAGGAGTAGATGCAATAGGCAACGATAAACTACAGAAGAACTCAAAATTGATCGCTGCATTTAAGTATTATATTAATATTTAAGCTTAACTTTTAAAAAATCAACGGTAATTCTTCTGTCGCCACTTAATCTAAAGACAATTTGATGGGCGTAGGTCCTTACTTACCGTACAAGCAATTATTTTTATTTCATATGTGACTTTCGCTGGATTTTGCAATTAATTTTGATTATTCCCAAATTTATTTTGAAGTTATAAAAATTGTTATCGTAAAAAAAAATCACGTAAAACCGAAAACAGTAATGAAAACTTGGGAAGCCAAGATTACAGGATTGCGGGTCTGGATCCTGATTCCAAAATGGTATGGTATGGTGGACTACTGTCTCTAGAAGAAAGTTGAAAAGGTGTGACATGGTGACACACTGACACTCGAATTTATTATATAGACATATATCTGTGTGTGTGTGTGTGTGTGTGTGTGTGTGTGTGTGTGTGTGTGTGTGTGTGTGTGTGTGTGTGTGTGTAATTGTGTGTGTGAGATATACAAATGACCAATAGTGGGTAAATAAATGACAAGACAGAAAAAGCTACAGCCTACATCGAAAACTTTAAAGAAACAGTATTTCAGTATTTCAAATTTTGCCATCCGATTTCAAACTCAGCGTTTCTTCTTAGAAATAATAACATTAAAATGATAAAAATCTGAATGGGAGAAAGTTAAAATTTATATTTAAATGTCGTGTGTCACTGTATCATTAACTTTTTGTTGTTAACTATAGCCAGCCTATATTTAATTATATCGGATTGATTCTCTCAGTAAAACCATTTGTCTGAAGACATTCATTCTGAACGGAACCCGTCACAACATAGTTTTTCTGTTTTGTATTCAATTACCATAATATATATATATATATGTGTGTGTGTGTGTGTGTGTCTGTGTTTGTGTGCTGTGTCTGTGTCTGTGTGTGTATGTGTATATATATATATATATATATATATATATATATATATATATATATAATTTGGTAAACATGGACAAACGTGCCTGTAATAAGACGTAGTGTTAAAAGAACGTTATTTTCTATTGCATCGCTTTTATTTCAACTACCTTCTCTTTACGATAATGTTTATTGTTTTAAAAAGAGATTATTAGAAGTTTAATAAAATCTAAACATATGAAAATGAATTGACACATTTTATTTGTTCTTGACACAAGACAACAAAAATAATAAACTCTATTTATCAAATTGTTTATTTACACTAATTATTATATTATTGGAATCGTTGGCAAAACATCGCCTATGCCAATGGATTCAAACTTTATAAAATGGTAAATAATAAGGATTTCCTTATTGTTGGTTCACATATTTTAATAATTTAGTAAATGTTTATAGATTTATGAATAAAAAATTGTGGACATTTCTTTATAAATTTGGTAAATGATAATTATTGAATTGCATTAGTTTTAATTGAGTTAGTTTTTAGAATGTTGTAAATATAAAATTATTCTTGTAAATAAACAATCTAATAAATAAATATTAAAATAATATATTTGTTGTAAATTCTCAAGAAAAAAATTGTAAAATTCACTTTCATATGTTTAAGTTTTATTCCAATTCTGATCATAAACATTGCTGAAGATTGAATGTAGTTAAAAAACGGTGTCATGGAAAAACTGTCCTTTTGACGCTACGACTTATTTCGAGTACATTGGTCTATAATTTAATCTATCCAACATTGAAGCTCAAATTTCTTATTTGCATTGATATTACAAATAAAACGTTTCAAAGATTCAATCTCTAGCCCACTTAAGGTGTAATTATAGAAACAAAATAAAAACGCTTTATCCGGCAAAAAAATGGCGACAGAAATCGTTCATTAATATAACCACCAGACTATTTATTTCCACATCTCCAGGTTCACTAAGTACGAAGATAATTTCAAATTACCCAAAAGGTGGAGATACCAAACACCAACTTTGTCACGTGAAAAAAAAAAGATTTAAGGACCGTGTTTGCTCGACTTTCGCACCAATTTGAAAGGTCGATACGTGCCGCCTCCATCAACAAATAGCATCGCTGTGGAAACATTAATGGCTAATAAATATTGCGGGAGATGTTAGCGACTCTTTCCATAGTTATAGAGAATATCATTTAATTAAAAATATTAATGTATGTAAATACATGCATGTATCTTTATATGAGTATATATACATATAAAATACACCGTGAAATTTTAAAGACCGGAGTTTTGATTTTAACTTCACGGTTCATATTTAGAGAAGGGAGATAATTATGTAACTTAGAAAGAATCTTTCACATTTACAAAGGGAGATAATAATGAAACTTAGAAAAAGACCGTCTATGTTTCTGACGTATTTTAACTATTTACATTATTTACATCAATGGGAGTGTTGTCCTCATCTTTATTGCCATATTCACGACGTTTCGGCCGTTGTACGCTCCTGAATTCTTCAGGCGATTTACGTAGGAATTTCGAACCGGCAATAAAAATGAGGACAACAGTCCGATCGATGTAAATAGTGTAAATTAGAAAGGGACCATACAAAATTTGGAAAGTTCGAATACTTTCTACTTATCTTCAAGACGAATCGGCATTGGGAGTAACTAAAAATTCTATGTCGATCATAATGTATAGTTTAATAAATGTGTAAATTCGTCAGTTATTTTTAACATTTCTTACGCAATGATTAATCTTAGCCAGCCAGGAAAGATGATCTGGTCATTCGACAACATTTCGAACACTCAGACACACACATACACATACAAACCCACACAAGCGGAAACATATATATATATATGTGTGTGTGTGTGTGTTTCATTGAATAATAGACATATTGTGTATACTTATTTTTATAATGATCCTTTCCAGTTTTCCAATCAAGAAAGGCGCTGTAATTAAAAGAAAAAAAAACTATGCCGCCTTCCTTGATGAATTTCATCTCAACATGAAAGAACTGATTAGACAACTGGAAAGTATACAAATAAGTAAACAAAACACAATATGTCTATATTATTCAATGAAACATGTTTGAATGAAGATTTACTGCCTCTCTCTCTCTCTCTCTCTCTATATATATATATATATATATATATATATATATATAGTTAAATTCCCAGATGAATTCTATGGACAAGACAAATTGATGTAAGATGACAAATGGAAAAAAAATCTTAGTTTCTTGCCGACACGTTTCGTCTTCCGATTTTTCAAGGCAAAAATGCAATCGAAATGTTTTTTGTTGTTATATTTAGATCACAACATCCATATTTAAAAAAAAGAGAGACGCTTCTGCGTAAGCCTCTTTCTGGTTAATATAAATTTCCTTTATACTAAAAGTTTTTTTTCCAAAACATCAAAAACATATATATATATATAGGGTGAGGATAAATTGTCGTCTAAACTACGCAAAAATGAAAATAACACGGACATCTTATTTTAATAGATATATTTGTCAAAATTACACAAAAATATCTTGAAATATAAAAGATTAAATTTATTCAATAAAATCACCACTGGCTACACTCATGACCTCCAGACAACTTCGGCATCTCCTGCAACCCTTTTGGATGGTCTCCTTGTTTAAGTTGGTGAATGCACATAATCCTAGCCTTCAGTTCATCTTTGGTTTGATTTGATTTGATTAGATTTATTTTACGGCATATCAACACCTCAATGGGTCATTTAATGCCGACAAGATTTCTATTGCTGGTAATATTTTTGTCCAAAAATGTATTGCTGGTAATATTTTTTTCCAAGAATCTATTGCTGGTAATATTTTTTTTCTAAGAACGTATTGCTGATAATAATTTTATCCAAGAATCTATTGCTTGTAATAATTTTTACTGGTATTAAAACCTATTTTTACACCTTCATAGTGTTTTGACCCCAATATGGGGGTTAACTATTTGCCCAGAGCTGGAACCCTAACAGGTGGTACCACCACTGGTCAGGGTGGTTCTGGGAACACCAGCAATTAAGAGTTGATTCCATGCTCCTCAAAACCTCCTGATCAGAGGTCTTGCTGTCGGACGTAGTTTATCGTCTTACCAAGGACGCGGATGTAGTTTATCGTCATACCCAGGATGGGTCATGTTTGGTGTTACAAGGAGTTTTGTTGGTCTCTCGCCCAATTGCGCTCCACACATAATAATCAAGAGTGTTTAAGTCTGGTAAGTTAGTTGTCCAGATGAAAGGAATGATCTGGTCGCAGAAATTGTCTGACAGCCATGACTAGGTTCTCCTGCTTGTGTAGCATGGTGCAGAGTTATGTTGCCAAACACAGGGTCTTCCAGCAGCCACCCTGTTGACACAGAGCAGTAATACCTCCTCAAGACACTTCATGTAGGCCTCCGTGTTGAGTGGAATTCTGTGGAATGGAGGTATAACGTCACTTTCACTAGTGATCACTCCAAACACCTTCGAAATCACCATTAGACTCATCCAACTCTTTCCGAATCCTCTGAACTGTCCTCAGATTAACACCCAAGCATTCTGAAATGTTCGTATTGGAGCTTCCGGTGCGAATGCCAAGCAGTACAGTATGCTGTTTCTAAATTTCTATCGGAGTGAATTACTCTTTTTCTGACAGACGGTGCCCAACTGACCCTACTATACTGTGCAGTCGACAAAATCCCAAATCTTCAACGCACATGAGCGAAATTAAAAATATAAAATGATGACAATTTATCCATCGCATCCTTTAAATATATATATATATATATATATATATATATATATATATATAATAAAGATAATAAATCCATTGATATATAATTCAAGTGGGTTTTAGTAATATAAAATATTAAAACTGATCCACAAAAAAAGCTCAATGTATTTATTATTACAGAGCAGAAATTAATACACAATAAAATCCCTCATATGGGGAATAAACTTATTTCAACCGACGAAAAAATAAAATTCGTCAGTATTATTCAACCCTGGTATAGACCACTCTCTGTTTTTATATTATGTATATTTCATATATATATATATATATATATATATATATATATATATATATATATAAAGCACAATAAAATCCAAAACCACCTCATGTGTGAAGGTGAATGAGATTATTTCAACAGACGAAAAATTAAAATTCGTTCGACTTATTCAACCCCCGTATAGAATACTACTGGCGAATTTGATTTTCTCGTCAGTTAAAATAATCTTATCCACCTTATGAAGTGATTTTATATTTTATTTGTATTAATATATATATATATATATATATATATATATATATATATATATATATATATATATATGCACACACACACACACACATATATGATAACAAAGACCGTGTAACAAAGGCTTTTACGACAGTCTTAGTAATTAAAATCTTAAGTATCAAATGATAAACTAGTAGTAGTAGCAAACAAAATTAAATGCTCATTCCCTACTTTTAGATTCAATTCGATGTAGCCTCTCCTCGGATTGGTTAACATTAAAACTGAATTTCTGTAGAGAAATTAAATTTATTTCTGTAGATAAATTTTTGCTACTGACGAATGTATACGTTTCCCGGCAAACTGAACATTTACTTTCACTGATATATATATATATATATATATATATATATATATATATATATATATATATATATATATATATTATTATTATTATTATTATTATCATCATATTTTTATTGTAATAGATTATAATAAAAACTTATTACAGTGCTACGTAAAAGCTTTCATGTTTCAATACTATGAGTGTACTTTCTCAGGGGATGGTAGATAAATTAGGATAAAAATGATTTATTAGGGAAATTTAAAAACAAATCGTTACCATATATATATGCAAGTACGTATATGTATATATGCAAGTACATATATATATATATATATATATATATATATAATGTCTGGCTATATATATATATATATAGATATATATATATATAACCTAACGATTCCATTTAGTATGAAACAGACTATCGACTCTTGGTGTTGACTTCAATGCCACTTTTATAATATCACGCTTAATTAAACGCTTTAAGGCATAAATATAACATACATTAAAATATATTTTATTTTATTTTATATATATATATATATATATATATATATATATATATATATATATATATAAAAATACTTTAATTTATAACTGTATGGATCACGAATCATGTCAGAACCATTATTCTCTGGTAAATATATATTTATATATGTCTGTGCGTATGTGCGTGTGTGAGTGTGTGTGTGCGATAACGAGATATAGATTTTTGTATATCAAGAACAATTTTGGTTGTAAAGATGTATGACAAAGTATTAAAAGTTTTCTTTTAACGTGTTTCGCCCTAAAGAACGAAACGCGTCACTACATACATATACATATATATATATATATATATATATATATATATATATCCTTGTTTTATTTATTTATTATTAACGCAATCATCAGGCCACGTTTGCTATATTTGCTAGATTGCATTAAACTATATTTCTTCATATATATGTAAAATTTCAGTTAGTGCACATTTCATATTTTAAGCTTCTCGAATGCGCAGACTGGTAGATGTAATCCATCGGACTGTTTAAAAAGAAAAACAAAACAAATCAAACACATGTATCTGTGTGTAGATAGATAGATAGATAGATAGATAGATAGATGGCAGACATGGAAAATTCTGTTTTTTTTACATTTAATTTTGCCAACATCCTTACGTTACAGTAAAGGAGTACAAAAATTTTACATCATTTTCATTGTCCCAACTGCTTCCTGCTAGTTGTTTAGCCATTTTCAAGAGGGTTTTGTTTTTGGTGTTGTTGGTTTTTCTTCATGTTTTTACTGTTTAAATTGTATTTTATTTTTGTGCTGTTTTGAATAGGACCGTTTATTCCGAGCCTTCGCGTGTTAATCCCGACTGGATTTCGTGTGAGCGTCCTCCTATTTAAAAAAAAAAAAATTAATACGCCATTTTCACTGTTGAATAAGCTGACGTAGATACTAGGATGTTTAATATCCAGGGCCTGTCTAATAGCGAGCTGTTTCTGGTAATATGGTCTATACAGAATTCTGATGTTTTCGATCAGAATTTTTCTCAAGGTCTTGAAAATGGCCAAAGAAGCTACCGAAAATGCTTGGGGGAATGAAAATTATGGAAAATTTTTGTATTCGCTTACTCCTACTAAACGGACAATTGTAAGGATGCTGGAAAAACTAAATAAAAAATTAATTAAATCTTTCTTGTCTGCTATATTTAACGAATGATTTTTAAAAGAAAGGTTGCTGTCCCCAGTATATATATATATATATATATATATATATATATATATATTAGGTTTGATGATATATTAGGTTTGATTACGATTCCAATGTAATAAATTATAACCATGGAAGATTAGTGTTTGAACCTTTTATATATATATATATATATATATATATATATAAATTACATAACAGGGAAGTCCAAAATTATCTCATGAGTATAGACTATTTCAACCAACATCAATATGTTGGCTTTGTTCAACTAAATAATGGACAGTATTCAGTATCAGAACTCAAAAATCTTAAATTTAATATTTGGAAAAAAAGCATTTGAAAGAATTGATACATAGTCAAACCATAACATAGCAGACGACACAAAACTGCCCAAGTTGTAGTAAGGAGAGGGCGGATATTGTCTGGCTTAAATGGAAATTAGCTACACAAATGCAATCTAGATATAAACTTTAACGCCCCAAATTGTGGTTATGAGAAAGATGAAGTGATACTAAAGGAATTTCCCTTTGTATGTCTTCATCATTTTCTGTGTGTGGATCAGTTTTAATATTTTATATAATTAGGATGCACTTGGATTATATACCAATGGATTTATTACCTGTACTATATTAGTATCTATCTATCTATCTATCTATCTATCTATCTATCTATCTATCTACATATATATATATATATATATATATATATATATATATATATATATATATATATATATATATATATATATTCAAAAATGTTTGGTTGAATAATAACAGTTACGCAAACATGCACATAATAGAATCCTTGAAAACGAATGTAGCAATATTCGAAAGTACTCAAAAAAAATTAATTATTTTTGTAATCATTTCATCCATGCAAGGCAATAAATCTAAGGGATTTTGAGTGTGAGAGAATATAGGGAAAACACCATTAAAACGAGAGAAGAATAAAAACAGGAATTAAGAAAACAAACGATTGACATTGCATTTCAGTTTTTGATAATCAAACTTGACTAGGAAGCAAGAAGTCGGAAAAGAGTTCCACAACTGAGAAGTGCGAGAGAACAAACTGTTAACATAGAACATATGGTTGCCATTTCAACTGTAAAATGATGAGAATGGTATACTTATAAATATGATAGATTCTGGCGAGAAAAAATTGTCTAGTACGACACAGTGAACCAACTTTCCTAGCAGCGGACCTAGCAATTGATTCAATATAATCTTTCCACTTCATGTCAACGGAAAACGTTAGTCCGAGAAATCGCAAGAATTTAATCTCCTGGGGGGTTAACATCAGCTATACTAATGAAAGGCAAAAAGGTCTCTCTCAGGCGATTAAGAGGGCAGTTTCGTTTTGAAGGCGTTAAAATTAGCAAGACATTCCTTGCCTCAGTTAACAACAGAATGTAGGTCATTTTTTAGATCAGCTTCCAATTTGACCATATTGAACCGAGCTGAGAACTGAGAATATCAGGAAGGTCTTTGATGAAAATTAGGCACTGCGCTAAATTTATTGTATAAAAATGTAAAAAAATGGATAGGCAGCAGCTGTCAATATTATTCAAGGTTTGAAATAATTCTTGCTGCCTAAATACACACACACACGCTTATATATATATATATATATATATATATATATATATATATATATAGATATAGATATATATAGATATAGATATATATAAGTAATGAAAATCTTGGTAATCCGTATGGATAATCCGAAGGAAGATGAAATCCGCAGAGCTCAATGTTAAGTCAGAGCGAATAATTTAATTTAAAGAATAAACAGACCATTTTATGGTTCCATTGTTATAATTTATTTCGCCAGAAATTTCATTTTTCTCTGGATCTTCAGACTTCACTTTCAAGGGTGAAAAAAAAATCACCCCTGAAAGTGAAATCTGAAAATCCAGAGAAAATAAAAATCTCTGGTGAAATAAATTATAAATGGGAACCTTTTCTTTAATTATATATATATATATATATATATATATATATATATATATATAAAGATTAATTTAAACGTTATAGCGTTATGGTTAAATCTAAAATGGCGCAGCCACTAGTATCCGAGGATGTCAATCGACTAAGGCGGCTAGCTAATCCCCGTTGCAGACGCCCGCTCAGGCACATTTTGGATTTATTCAACACCCACAGAACCCACCTGTGGTTTATACTGCAACTATGCTGAGCGAACTTTATTTATAGTTTCTGGGCGAGAGCGCATTATCTCGCGCGATCAACAGTCTGAACAAGGTCAACACGCTCAAACCCTCAGTCACGATGACTTGTGACTGCGTGCTAGCACAACCACCGACGCCTCCCCCAGGGTTCTGTCAACCCAATTTCACTCACAAGACTCGGGTCCAACCGTGGTATGTTTTTTTTCAGGCAATTTCCAAAGACCGATAGCATCAAAAAGTCACCTTCCTGACAAATCAACCCTGGTGAGATTCGAACCCGGGGTCTCATAGTCATAATCTTGTGCCCATATGGTTAAATAACGAATGATTAAATATTAATGTCCGTGTATGTCCACACTCTACCGAGCCTCAAGTTACACACTTTCTATTTAACTAACCTTAACACAGAGTCCGAATAAGCAGACTGCAAAATACGGAATGACATTAAAAGGACATTTTCAGTAAAGTAAGTTCAGTTCCTTTTATTGGCCTTTGAGTTAAAATAGTCACTTTATCCAAACTTTGAACCAATCATTTTATTAGGATCAAGACGGACTCCTAACGCATGTTTATGTTTAAGTGGTTTTCATGCAAGAATGCTTTCGTTTCAACAAAATGTATTGTTTTACTGTATATAATTCTATTTCTAATTTAATTTTTTTTCATTTTCTTGTAATGCACGTTATTGTTCTTTTAACCACTTGATTATTACCAATAAAAAATATTATACAATCAACACCGTCCTGTGTTTTTCAATGGCTACTTTTTCCTTTATATGTGACATTGTCTTTGCCGCAAAAAATCGTAAATACTTACAGGTATAAACTGAAAAAATAAGCACTTTAACCAAGTATGTTACTGACCAGTGGGTAAAAGTGGATTAAATCATTGGTTTGAGAATTTGATGGCATAATAATCGCGAGTTCAATCCCCAGGCCGGGTAGTCCAAACACGGGCTCAGTGGAAACAAGGTGAACAATAGTTTCTAATACACTAGAAATGAACAAAGGAGGTGGGAGGCTAAAATAATTTGACCTCATTGATTAAGTATAGGATTCAATTTGAAATTCCTTGAACACCGGAGAACACAGCGGATCAAAACAGACACCTGAAGAAGTCCGGAGAGTACAACGACCGGAACATAACGATAATAACAACAAAGGTGAGGATATTAATCTAAATGAAAATAACATACCACCTCACACACACCCAAAATCAAGAAACAAAATAGGTAGTAAATATATATTCGTATATATCTAAATTTGCAGTAAACAGTATTCATTGGCATTCATCGTCCGAGTACCCAGTACTGCTTTCGGTTGAAATTTATAAAAAATCTTTCTCTTAAAACAATTTTTTTTTTTGAAAAACGTGTTTCCAAAGTCCAGTAGCTGCTATCGTTCTTTTCAGCATTGATGGTGTTTTCCTTCCTAACCTTTTATTTGAAGTAGCATATTTAATTACAGCATTATTCTCTCTTCAAATTTCACGTACTATCCATTTTAATTGTTGCTGCTGTTGGTAGTCCTCAAGTGATATGGTTTCTGGTATCTAGTACAGTTCTTTGTGAATGTGTAACACCAGTCCATAATGTTTAAAGAGGGATTATCTTTGCACCAAGGCCCTCATTGAATACAGTTGTCAGATCCTCATATGTCGAAATCCACAGTGAGTATATATATATATATATATATATATATATATATATGTGTGTGTGTGTGTGTGTGTGTGTTATGTAACGAGCACCAGGTCATGGCTGTTGAACTCTCTGCTTTGGCAGAGAGGAACCCGGACGAAGCTTTGCCGAAGGACAAGGTTTCGTCCGGGGAGGTTGACAGGCCCTGAACCCGTCTAGGCGGGTTCAAAGGGTATATTTTTGGCCGAGCCTACGGGCTTGGGAAACCCACGTTAAACTTGGCCTTGTGCCACATGCAACTCTCGTGGTGGGTGGCTACATACCGAATGAATGGTGTAACGAGTCGAGACAATATTAGTTCACTCTAAACCAGACGGACAGTCATTACTAACACCTTCAACTTCTTGTACTATATTTCTGTTGTAATATATCTTTGTTATTCTACTCTTGTGTTTGTGTTGTTCTTCCTTGGTTCTAACCTTGGACCATAACTGTGGTGCGAGGATATAGGACCATAATATGTATATATAATATTTTTTCTTTGAAAGCATATTTTCATTAATATGCAAAAATACCTGAAGTACCAAAACTTCTATAGAAACTGGTTATAATTATAGTAAAATGATTCCTTTGACTTGAAAGTAGTTCACATCATCTTCTTATACAAGGGGATAAAATGTGTAATAATTGTATTCATATGATCTGTGGCTATACTTTTGGTGGTAGGGTGTCCAATACTGACCTCACAAAATGCAACATTGGTAGAATTGAGACTGATGCAGTCACAACCTCTCTGGTCTGGTCATATTTCAAATATTAGTGATCAGAGAATAACTAAGGTCCTCATGTATAGCCAGCGTGACAGTGGACAACGGAGTGTTGCTCGGCCATGACTCAGTTATAAAGACAAGCTAAAGAGTAACCCCTCAGCTGTCAATGTGCCTCATAATAACTTTGAGCGAGTTAACCTGGAAAGAAATAACTGGAGATATTTGTATCGGGAATTTCGAAATCAGTCGTATTGATCGATTAAAAGACGAAAGCGAAGGCGAAAAGCATCAGCAAATGTTCCTATTCCGAGATCCTCGTTGTCGATAATGATGAAATACCAGAGGATTTAAGCAGATCCATTTTCATAACACTACCCTAGGTGCAAACAATCAGACAATCAGTTCGGACTACATAACAAAACTTAGGATCCGAATTCTGATGAATAGAGCATATAGTAGAACTAGGTGAGAAATATAACAAAACAGTGCGATTAAAGACACTGGAACAAGGAATGCAATATTTATGTACAGTATGATATCTAAAAGAACAGGGCAATTCCAAAACAAAGTATACCTATGTTTTTATAAAGTATACAAAAGCATAATGGGTCTCTGGATAGATGTCTGACACGCTGCACTTTCCGGTGGATAGGCATCAATGGTCCTCAACCATCTCCTAAATCTCTCACATGATGGCACCACGTTACAATACTCCGGTAAACCGTTTCATCTGTCGGGCTAAATTCATGTGAGGGTGTAGTGTTAATACGGACCTCCTCGACGAAGGTCACTGTCCAAGGCGGAAGTGTTCCTATGATGAACTACAACGACCACGTGTTTACGACCAACGCGAGACACCTAGTTGGAGGACATAGGCTGTGGCCTAAACTGGAGAAGGGATGGCCTCCCCCGCGCAAGACAAGCGACATGATGAGCACACCAAGAAACTATTCGCGGAGACCCAGGCTCTGACTCACAATTGCGACAGATGGAGGACAATGGTGGACAGCTCAGCAGGTCGGCACCCAAACGGCTCCTTCTGGGGTTAAGGGCGAAAGAAAGTGTTTGATAGAGTACGTCACAAAGAACTGTTTGAATTGCCAGGTAAGCTTGATTTATTCTGGAAGGATATTAGAATAATCCAGAACTCATACTAGGAGAAAGCCGCTTGCATACGGATAGAAAATGAATTCAGGGAATACGCAAAAACAGAAAGGGGCGGAATACACGGATGTGTCTTCTCAGTCAGTTATATGGCATGCGTGATACACGCTTAGGCGATCATGTATCTTTCGATACATGACTGACGAGGAAGATTTCTTTCTGCGGTAGACCAGTTGTCATCCAAGTCTATAGAACCCGGTCTGTCTTATTTACCCATAGCAGAGGGAAGAAGAGGATTCCTACCTTTCCCAGATGTATAAAGCACGTAAGTGAATGTAACGGATTCGATTGAAATTCGAACTCGGCTCTCCGATTCCTCAATTCGAGCCGCTATCTATTATTCACAGTATCCTGAAAGAATTAGAAGTTCTATCAGGATTCATTAACCCTTTCAACCCTACGTTCCTGAACAATTTTAACCCTTCTGCCTGAGCTTCTGAGTCAAAATTCGCAAATAAGTTATTGGTATGTAATGTTTCATTGTCCATACAAAAATAGTTACAAATGTTTACCTCACCGTTCAACCGGTGGCTGGGCATCAAATTACTTTTCCCTACCACTGTTCAACCGGTGGCTGGGCATTACGTCATTTTTCTCTACAACTGGTAAAGCGGTGGTCAGGGCTCAAAGGTTAATGGCACTCAAGAAGACAGAGGTTATGGCTATCCTCTACCTTTATAAGAGTCAGATCAGGCCGAAAATGGAGTACATATTTGGGCCCACTTCTCACTTTCCAGTTTTGACAGAGTCCAAAAGCGTCTCTGAGTCCTTGTGGGTGACGAATTATTCTCCTCCCTTCAACCTCTCTCCCACAGCAGGATGCGGCGAGCCTCTCGATGCTCTGGCGCTGTTTTCATGGAACATGATCGGACGAACTACATTCCTTGGTTCCACCGGGTCAAACTTTCACGGCTAAGACCCACCATGCCACTTACATTGGCGCAAACCACCTATTTTGCATCTGTATTCCATCGGTGAGAAGTCAGTTCCACTCAAACAGCTTTTCCAGCGAACTACCGCTCTGTGAAACCGACTCCAAAGAGGATGTTTCCCCGAACACTAAATCTTAACCTTTCTCGCTTATCCGTACAAACTGCCACTTAACGTAACCCTCTACCTCGGGTGGCCCCCGAGCCTTGTACTGACTCCTCATCCTATCCTCTGCCTTTACAAGAGCAAGATCAAACCGAAAATAGAATACTGTTGTTATATTTTGGAGGGAGCTGCCCATTCCGTACGTTCCAGTCTCGATAGAGTTTAAAAGTATCTCCAAGTCCTTGTGGGTGACGAATTATTTTCCACCCTCCACCCTCCAACCTCTCTCTCTCTCTCTCTCTCTCTCTCTCGCTCGCTCTCTCTCTCTCTCTATCTATCTATCTATCTTTCTCTCTCTTTCTCTCTCTCTTTCCCTCTCTTTCTCTCTCTCCCCCTCTCTCTCTATCTCCCTCTCTTTCTCTCTCTCTATCTCCCTCTCTTTCTCTCTCTCCATCTCTTTCTCTCTCCCCTCTCTCTCTCTCTCACACATACACAGGCGGGGTGCGGTGAGTCTCTCGCTGCTCTATCGCTACTTTCATGGAAAGTGCTTGGACGAACTACATTCCTTGGTTCCGCCAGGTCCGACCTTCACGGCTAGGACCCGCCATGCCAGGACCCGGCTAGGACCCGTCATAGTAGCAAACCACCCACATTCCCTCTGTATTCCATCAGTGAGAAGTTCCACTCAAACAGCTTCTTCCCACTAACAACTGTTCTGTGGAACCAAAACTCAAGCGAATGTTTCCCCGATCACTACAATCTTAACCTGTTTATGTCTAGAGTTTCCCCTCCTATCCATATAAACTACTCCTTTACGTAATCCCGTACCTCGAGTGGACCCAGAGCCTTGTACCGTGTGAACCTTACTGTAAAAAAGGAATCAAGCAACTGCAAGAATTTAATTATCTAGGAAGTGTTTCAACATAAGACGGAAAATGCGACTCCGAAATCCGAAGACGCGTTGGAATAGCAAAAGATGCCTTCTAAAAGTTAAGCAAAGTATAAAGAAATAAGTAAATTTCGTTAGAAACAAGAAAGGTTTACGGTACTATTACGTAATATCGGCCGTTCTATATGACAGTAAATGCTGAACAATCTTATCACAAATGGAAAATATATTTGAGACATCAGAAATGTGGTTATACAGAAGGATGCTGAGAATACCATGAACCGAACCTGTGAGCAACGACGAAGTTTTAGAGAAAATGGAAACAAAAACTAAACGTATACTTAACATCAGGAAAAGACAGTTGAAATTTGTAGAGCACATAATGAGGAAAGAGAGCTTGGAAATTTTGATACTCACAGGACAGATTAAAGGCAAGAAAAACAGAGAAAAGCAGTGCTTAACTTATCTAACGATCTTGTGTAAATGGTTGGCAGAACAGAGATTAGAAGTGACAGCAGAAAGACAAATATTACTAAGGGCTACAAAGGACAGAAAATTGTGGAGAGCCATGTTGTTGAGCATACCATGAACCGAATATGTGAGCCAAGACGAAGTCTTATGGAAGATGGTAACGAAAATGACATTTAGAATCAGAAAACGTCAGTTGAAATTTCGAGGGCATATCATGAGGAAAGAAAGTTTAGAATATTAGACACCCACAGAAAATACTGAAGGCAAGATAGAAAAGGAAAAACAGCTCATAAAGTACCTAACGTTGTAAATGGTTGCTGGGACAGGAATTGGGAGAGATAGTAGAAAGGCAAACTTACTAAAAAGGATAACAGGGCCATGATCGAGCACATCCTGAAAAGACACGATACATAGAAGAAGAAGAAGAAAAAGAAGAAGAAGAAGAAAAAGAAGAAGAATAATAAGAAGAAGGAATAATAATAATAATAATAATAATGCTCATTTCGGTTGCTTTCAGCTAATTGTAAGTGATTCATAAGTGCGATTGAAACTGAGGCAAAAATGGATCTTCGTGTCCACAAAAGAAATTGGTGTGTCAAAAGGGCGGTTTTTCCGCTTTTAGTTTAACTACCTTCGCTCCTCGGTCAATGTTTATTGATTTAAATAGTAACGGTTAGACTAGTAATAAAACCTAAACATATTTTATTAGCATTTCACCCTAATCAAGGCGGAAGTGCCATTAGTACGCAAAGGGCTACAGAGAATGTAAGTAAGGGAGAAGACTGAGTTTGGCGGTTGAGGAAAGAATAAAAAGAAGAACGGAGGAGGACAATAAGAAGAACAGGGATCAAAGCAACAGAAGATGTCAATTGACATTACATTTAAATTTTTGAAGATTATAGTTATCAGGGAAAGAAGTAAGAGGAAGGGAGTTCCACTGTCAGGAAGTGTGAGAGAAGAAGCTGGAGTAGAAGAGGTGGTTACATTTAACTGTTTTGACAGTAAAAGGATGGGACCAAGATGCCAACCTAGTAGCACGCTTAAATTCATGCAGTCGGGGCACCAGTGAAAATAGCTCGTCAGAGCAGATGTCATATGATGAAAATAAATTTATACATTATTTTTGTTCTTGAGAATTTACAACAAAAATATGAAGCCCAATTTATTTATTAAATTGTTTATTTAAAAGAACAATTTTATATTTATAACATTCTAAAAACGAATAATGTCATGCAATGGAATATTTAACATTTAGCAATTTATAAAGAAATAAATATGAAAATTATTTATAAATTTATAAACGTTTACTAGATTTTTCGAATATATGTAGGAAATCCTAATTATTTACCATTTTATAAAGTTCGAATCAATTAGCCGATCTTTTGCCAACTATTCCAATATAGAATATAATAAATAAATAGTGTAAACAAACAATCTAATAAATATTGTTTATTATTTTTATTTTTTTTATGGCCGAGGGGTGAAGATTTTTTAATACTTAAGTTAATTCAATACAAGGCGCAAGAGCTACTCATGGTAGTGGGTTGCTTAATGAGATGTGTGATATGAAGGTAAAAAGTGGTAGAAGAAGGATGAAGATAAGAGGGATAGATAGCGATTGTCACTTGACTTGAAGAGGTTAAAAATGTTGCCTTCTGGGAAGCATCAACGCGGGAGTTAGTTCCACAAAGTATAGGTTCTCGAGAAAAAGCTGTCTGAATGGAACTTCCTCCTTAAAAATAGAATACGGGGGATATGTGAGTGATTCGACTCCGTAGTCGTAGTATAGCGTGTCTCCTAACTGTAAAGGGCTGGACTGGTTGAAGTGTGAGGTTCATCATTTCAAATCAGTATTTGCAGTCTTAAATTTTACCTTGATCCAAACACTGAAAGAAACGCTCAACTACATCTTTGAAGTTAAGTTCAAATTTTTATATACTGACACCGTCCAAGCTTGACACTGGAATTTTTTTTGGGGGGGGGGGATTTTTTACGTTTGTTTTACGAAATCTAAAATATAATTTCGTTCGTCGTAAAACACTTGTTAACTCTGACAGCCGCAATGACCAAGATCGTTCAAAAGCAATATACAGTCTCGACATGTTCAAACCAATCATTAATAACAGACGTCCATTCATTCCACATCTCCTCTCTAATTATTCGCGCTTCTTTGTTATATTTTCGCGCCAATTTTCCAATGGCTGCTGCCTGTAGTAAAATAAAACAACAGCCATTTTAATCGCAAATCAAAGATTTATGATGAATTGTTCGCATTGAACTGACCTTCGAAAGACATGGAAACACGTTCTCCAAAATTAAGCAAAACATTTGGATGTCTTTTTTTCTTTTTTTTTTTTTCATTTTTTAAGGGTGCCTCCCGTGGTGCAATGTTTAGTACACACGCCTCACAAACCAATTCGCGACTATAAGAAGCAAGACGAACACCTGAATAAAAGATGTGAGTTACGAACTGGAGATGTCAAAATCAAGCAACTAGAAAAATTTAACTGATTGGGAAGTTTCTACCTCAATTTCTGCGATGAAGAGTTATCATTATTTACACCATTTATATTCGGATTATTGTCCTCATCTTTGTTGTTATTATCACTAAATCGTCTTCTGTCTTAATTTCTGGGATAAGATGTTATCATTATTTAGAGTATTTACGTTCGGACTATTGTCATCTTCTTTCTTTTTATTACCACCTAATCGCCTTCTGTCTTAATTTCTGGGTTGAGGTGTTATCATTATTTACAGTATTTACGTTCGGACTACTGTCCTCATCTTTCTTTTTATTACCACCTAATCGCCTTCTGTCGTAATTTCTGGAATGAGATGTTATCATTATTTACACTATTTACGTTCGGAATATTGTCCTCATCTTTGTTGTTATTATCATCCAATCATCTTTTGTCTTAATTTCTGGGATAAGAAGTTATCATTATTTACACTATTTACGTTCGGACTATATCATCAACGTTTCGCACATTGTGTCACCCGGCTTTACTCAGATGGATATCGATCCGTGTAAACTTCAGTGAATTCCAAACTGAGTTCTTTATTTAATTTATGCGGTTAGAGAAATATATTGTTTAATTCTTATTTTTAGTACTGCTAAGTTATTGGTTGCCCCGTTTCCGCTGAGTCCAAGTACACACTGCCTGGCCCAAGGATTGAACTCACAATCACTATACCACCGAATTCATGAACCAACGCTTTAATACACTCTGCTGTTGTCGCGTAACCTAGTTGACTAAAGCGTATACAAAGCATTGGTTCATGAATTCGATGGTATAGCGATTGTGAGTTCAATCCCTGCACCTGGCAGTGTGTACTTGAACTCAGTTAAAACAAGATGAGCAATAACTGAGCCGTACTAAAAATAAGAAACTAGACGTGAGCCGTGGAACGATAACAATCTACCGCCATAGATTAAACAAATGGGTTCAGTTCAGAATTCCTTGTAGATTAGTCGGATCTATATACACCTGATGATGGCCAGAGAACACAATGACCAAAATGTTGTGATAACAACAAAAATGAGGACAATAGTTAGGAATGCAAATAGTGTAAATATCTGGGAAATGTTTTAACAAGCGGCCTAAAATATGACAGGAAAACGCATTGGAATAACGTAAGATGCCTTCCAAAAGCCAAGCAAAGTATTAAGAAACATTGAATATTTCATTAAAAACAAAAAAACTGTGTTGAACTACTATGTAACATCAAATCCTCTTATATCAGTGGTCGGCAATGTGGCACGCCACACAATTTCCAGTAGCACGCAGCCGCAAATGACATCACGAAGTCCGAACCAATAACTACTACAACGCAAAGAAGATATTTAATTGTTTCAATTTAAATATATACGAAAGTATATATACTATATACAATGCAACCTCGGTTCTCGAACGCCTCACATGTCGAACAAATCGGTTTTCGAACAGAAAATTCGAGATGAAAATGCCTCGGTTATCGAACAAAATTTCGGTTCTCGAACAACATTGCCGAACCGAGTTAACCCGAGTCGGCCGCTGTATTGTATACATTCGTGTGTTGTGCTGTGTTTTTCTTTTCGAATTTTATTGTACTGTGACTTTTTTCTATACAGTGATTCCTATTGGAAAAATAGTTTCGGTTTACGAACATTTCAGGTTACGAACGGCCTTCAGGAATGAATTAAATTCCTGTATTACTATATAAGATATATTGTAGAACAGGTATATTGACCTTGACTTGTATAAAAATACGTATGCTGTTGGCACACTAAATGATTTTAAAACCCTAACATAGTCAGCAAAAGGTTGCCGACCCCTGTCTTATATGACAGTAAATCTTGGACAATTTCTTCACGGATGAAAACAACACTAGAGGCAACAGAAACGTGGTTCTAGAGAAGGATGCTGAGTATACTATGGACTGAACATGTGGACAATGTGAATGTTTTAAGGAAAATGGAAACAGAATGGCTATCCACTCACATAAGCCAGACAGGTAGGGGGCCTTCCCACTGTCCCTTTTGCTTTCAATATGTCCTGTGAGTGTTGAATTCTCCAAGCCTTCTTTCCTTATTATGTGTCCCATAAATTTCAGGTGTCCCTTTCTGATTCTAAGTATGAATCTCACTTTTGTTTCAATTTCCTTAAAACTTTCTCGTTGCTTGCACGCTCTGTAATGGTATTCTCAGCATCCTTCTGTAGAACCACATTTCTGTTGCCTTGATTTCTTTCTTCATCTGTGAGGAAATTGAGATTTTTTCTCTTGCTGGCATCCATACATTTTGTCTTTTTACAATTGCTAGTTAGTCCTTTCTTCCCACTTTCCTTTACTACCTTGTTAGTACATGTAGTTTTCTTTCCCTGTCTGCATATCTTATATTGTGCCCACCTATAATAAACTTTGATAAAACCTTCAGTTCCCTTACGATAGCCTAGCTGTAATGGTTGAAGTCCGGTGAAAAGAAACTTCATTGTCTTACGCCCCTTTCAGTTTTATGTAGCTACGTAATTCATTTTCTATACATATGAAAATGGTTTACTCCTTATATAAGTTCTGGATTATGCGAATATGCTTCCCAAACACATCAAGTTTTCCTAGTAGTTCAAATAGGTCTTTGTGTCGAAATTTGTCAGATGCTTTTGCGTAATCTATTAAACATAAGTGCACGTCCTTTTGCATTTGTATTGTGGTCTACCTCTCTCTCTCTCTCTCTCTCTCTCTCTCTCTCTCTCTCTCTCTCTCTCTCTGATATAATTCTGATCATAAATATTGCATTTCTTGTTCCAGTATCCTTGACAAACCGCACTGTTCTTGTCCTATTTCTGATCTAATTCTACTCCGAGTTCTGTTCATCAGAATTCAGAATAATAGCTTAGTTATGTGGCTCAATCTGATTTTCCGATGGATTATTAGCGAGAAAAGTTAGCAACGAGCCCGAGTTACACTTAAATAACTTTAGGGAGAACTAGAAGTAAGTAGAGTAAAAGTGAGTACGGATACAATTAGTCGTTCACTTCGTCGAGGACTCCAAGGAAAAAAAAACACTTCTTATGCGAAAACAAGTTCTTGTTAGACTGGATTTTTCAAACGAGCATTGTATCAAACCTGCAGCATTTTGGGCAAATGTTCTTTGATCAGACGAAACAAAAATTGAGCTTTTTGACAGAAATGCTGTGGCAAAGGTCTGGAGAAAGAAGGGTACTGAATATTTGCCGAAAAATATTATCCCAACAGTAAAATTTGGAGGCGGACCAATCATGACCTGGGGTTGTTTTAGTGTCCAATTTGTAGGGAACATTGAAATAATAGAAGGGAGAATAAATGGATCATATTATAGGAATATTTTGGAGAGAAATTTACGTCAGAGTGCACATTCGCTGGGCTTGAAACCAGGTTGGGTCTGTCAACAAGACAACGATCCTAAACATACTGCAAAGCTTACAAAATCATGTTTAAGTTTAAATAGAATAGAGACTCTAAAATGGCCAAGTCAATCTCTAGATCTCAATACGATTGAAACTTTATGGGGAGAGCTGAAACTAAGAATTCAAAGACGGAACCTGCAAAACCTTCGGTAACTAAAGGAATTTTGTCGTGAGGAATGGAAAAATATTATCCAAGAAACATGCAAGACATTCGTAGGGGGTGGGGGGCTACTCTAAACCTCTACATGTTGTAATTAGCAATAACGGCCACGCTACGAAATATTAATAGATGATTTAATAAATGTATTGTAAAATTTTGTGTTATTAAATATTGTTTTTTCTTCGTGGGATATTTTTACTGATTATTTTTTAAATCTGATTGTTTGACTAAAGGCTTAAACATATGTATTATTAGCAGTAATCTGTGTTAGAAATACCCCAAGAAACTTTAGTAATGTGCTGTAAACTTTTGTGTGGCACTGTAGATAGATAGATAGATAGATAGATAGATAGATAGATAGATAGATAGATAGATAGATATGAACAGAGATCGATAGATAGAGATAAAAAAATGAACAATCTATTTATCCATGTTACTGCAAATTTATCTATCTATCTATCTATTTTTATTAATTATTTAATTATTTGAATACAATTTTCTTTCAGATAATCTCTAAAGAACCAGGTCGGTTAACATTAATTTCACTGTTTAGCGATAGCAACTCAAATATGTGTACTCACTAAATATAACATTTATAGTAATAGATAGATAGATAGATAGATAGATAGATAGATAGATAGATATGAATAGGCTTAGATAGATAGATAGATAGATAGATAGATAGATAGATAGATATCGCTTGGTAAAACTGCTTTGTTGTGTCTGTTGTGCATTCAAAAAAACGAACGATATTTTTTCGTCTCGTAAAATAGATTAGAGGGAGCGAGCTGTAATAAATTTACAAATAAAATTGTAAGAAAAATTGCTTGTCAATTTAGAATTGCCCTTACAACTGACAGATTGCGGAAATGACTTCGATGCATCAGACACGCCTTCTACTTGCCTATGAAGTTTTGACACCCACGACACAAAAGGCAAAGAATATTGAATTAATTTTTTTTAAAAAGACATGACACGATCGTTGTTCGAGAGATTTTTTTATTTTTATTTCCGACTTGTTTTTTGTTTTGTGTTTTTACAATTACTCAAAATAAGAATGGTTTTGTCTGCAAAGTGAATACGTTGCATTGTTTTCATTGCCTTGATTTTCTTTGAAAGGTAAAGAGTCAATCTGGCAGGACCAAGGTAATCTTAGTGCATCGATATACAGAATGGTTGTGCATGGTAGTGTGTGTGTGTGTGTGTGTGTGTGTGTGTGTGTGTGTGTGTGTGTGTGTGTGTGCCTGTCCTTATGCATCTGCATATGCGAGCTTGCGTATTTGTACAATGCGTATCCGTCTGTGTGCGTGTCGGAGTACGTTCAAAGGTAGAAATAGGTGTATGCGAATTTCGCTCCGAATGCAAACCCCGCTATTCTACTATTTTAGCTCGGCATGCCATAGGTGAATATTGTTAACATGACGGTAAAAGCCAAACTTTCTCGCGAATAAGTTCACCTTTTTGCTACAGATATCGAGTTAACGGCAGTCTGGTAAAGTATCGTTTGACGTGAATATGCATGTTGTTTTATAACTAATTAAAATGACGCCAGTTGGGAGTTATTTTTTTTTTTTGTTTTTTTTTCAACTTATTAAGTAGTTATGCTGGATTCAAATAAACGTTCCATCGGAAATCTTTTTTATATATAGGTTTAATAAGCGCAGAACAAAATAATCGTGCCGCTGAGAATATTATACAATCTGGGTAAGAACAAGAACCACAGGTAAGCAGATGGTGAAAGTCATACCTGTTCTTTCTCCATAAAACAGCTTATTCTTCCCCCTTTTATACATACCTATTATTCCATACCAATCAAGGCAATAAAGCCTCTAAGACACAAGTGTTTACTGAGTGTGAAGGAATATGATAAAAAGAAGACATTATTACGGAGAGAGAACAATAAAAGGACAGGAATTAAGAAAACAGAAGATAACGATTGACATTGCATTTGAATTTTTGAAGATCAAAGTTGACTGAAAATTAAGAATCCGAAAGAGATTTTCACAAGCGAGAAGTGAGAGAAGGAACTGTTAGCATCGAACTTACGGTTACGTTTAGCCGCTCCAGCTATTAAATGATGAGCTTACTGCCAATCTAGTATTGCGCTTAAATTCATAATTGTTAGGGACCAAAGAGGTAAGCTCATCAAAATTACCTTGAAAATATTTATAGAAAAGACACAGGGAAGCTACGTTGTGGCGGTGCGGAAATGACTGGGACCGAGATGCCAGGACAGGAGCCATAACATTGCAGATTCTTCTTTCTATTTTATTAAGGATTTCTAAATACATAGCAGAAGTACCAAACCAGATGTGGCGGCAATATTCAATGCATGGACAAATGACAGTCTTATCTTATAAAAGATCTCTCTCTCTCTCTCTCTCTATCTATCTATCTATCTATCTATCTATCTATCTATCTCCCCATCTTTTCTCTCTCTCTCTTTCTCTCTCTCTCCCCCACGTCTGTTTCCATTTACTCCCGCATCCTTTCTTTCTTTAACAAGCGTTCCCTATATCATATCAATTCCTCCCTCTCTTTGCCTTTCACTCTCCTCTTCTCTCTCTCTCTTTGTCTCTGTCTGAGCTGTGTTGCGTTTAATATTACACTCATCGCTTATCCACATTCAATAATTCCTCTAACTTGTTTCATTCCTTTTCATTATTACGGTATTATCTCTTCTATTTAACAACGGTGGAGTAATAGGTAACGGCTCGGATTGAGGAATCAGAGAGCCGAGTTCGAATTCAAGTCGAATCAATTGCATTCACTTACGTGCTAATATCCTCGAGAAAGTATAGATCCTCTTCATCTCTCTCCAGCTATGGGTAAATAGCAGAACAGACCGGGTTCTATAGCCTTGGATGGCGACTGGTCTAATGCAGAAAGAAATGGTAACCTACATGATCGCCTAAGCGTGTATCACGCATGATACATGACTGACTGACTGACTATGTATTTGGGTAAGGGTTGAGTTCTTTAGATCAAACTTTTAGGTACAAATTTTGTTCACGATGGAGAGTTTCCCTCCGAAAATTCAGCTTTTTTATTTTATTTTCTTATCATGCTTCCATTTGGTTAAAAGGCCTACTGATATACAGTAATCAAAGAACTAACAATTTTCCATTTCCAGTCTATCAGAAATTAGCCGTTTTCTGCCAGTCCCTAATTTATTCTCAACACAATGAGTCTCGTTGTACTTCTTGACAATGCTACGAATTGTCGATGTAGAAATATTTAAACGTTTGAAAAGTGTTGCATATTCATCACCTTGTTTGTACGCATCACCTATCTTCATTCAGAACTTCTTCTCAAGTCCAGCTGTCTTCGCTATGGTCGCAGAACGAATGAGTTATCATGGTACGTGGCACTTACATTTTGTCTTCTTCGTTACTCTTTAGAATGTTATAGAATCAGCTTAATACTATTTCATTTTCAAAGGGTGTTATTTATTAAATGTCAAATTAAGAAAAAAGAACATTACAATTATCATAGAGCAATATTATTTCATAATTTATATAAGGTGGGTGGCGAATAATTTGGGACAGCACCAATTTTCAGAAAAACCTGTAACTATGAATATAATAGATCAGAACTTCTAAAAATTTCACGAATTATTCAAAACTAAATACGGAATCAACTATTTATGCTAAATTCAGTAAGTACTTGCAAATATTAGCATTTAATATTAGAAAATATGCAAATATTCAAAAGGGCGAATAATTCTGTCCACAAATATATTTATTTTAATCGAATTCACCCCAAGCAAGGCAGGAAATCCACTAAGACACAAGGGGTTACTGGGCGAGGAATAAGTAGAAAGCAGAGACATTACTAAGGAGCGGGAACATTAGAAGAATAATCATGTATACAGTAGATAGCGACTGACATTGCATTTAAATATCTAGAAGATTAAAGATGGCCGGAAAGCGTGGAGCCGGGAGGGTGTTCCACAAGCGGGAAGTGCGAGAAAAGAAACATGGTTGCAACTCAGCTTTAAATTGATGAGACCTCATCGCCAGTCTGGTACTGCGCTTAAATTCATAAAGTCTTGGTATCATACCAAAGAGCTCACCCGAACAATTAGTATGAAAGTATTTATAGAAGAGGCATAAGGAAGCAACATTACAACAGTGGGAAAGTGACTGGAGGCGAGATGACAGATCAGGACCAATAACATTGCAAATTCTTTTTGGTATTTTATCCAAAATATTTAAATATATAGTAGGAGCACTGTGGCAGTTATAGTCTAAGTGTAGACGAAAGGTAGACTTATAGATATGTGAGATAGTTTCTGGGGAGAAAAATTATCTATGAAGGTTATCATCTTTGGTGACAGGAGCAGAAAGTCCAGACACTCTGTCCATTTCAAAACTCCCCCTTCTCATCATAAATTCAGCCGTTTACTTTTACACTGCTCTTAAAGCTGCAGCGTCATCCTCTAAAGTAGCAACCATGTCAACATGAATGTCCTGGGCGGGTAAACATTGTTTTTTGCAGGTACTTTATGACACCACGACGCCAAATTTTGTCCATTTTCAAGAGAGGTCACTACGAGTCACATTTGAAGTTTTCTTTGAACAGTGAGATAACAGTTTTCATGGAAAGAAACAATTAATAAGAGGTGATATTGATGCATGAAAAATTTCACAGCTGTAGTATCATTCTTTCGTGGTCAGCCGTTGAACATTTCAGCCTATCCTCTTATTATTAAAATGATTTGGAATTAATACATTTAAGATTTCACAGCTCAAGCATCATTCCTTCATAGTTAGCCTATGAACATTTCAGCCAAACCTCTTTTTTAATAAGAGTTGGAATTAATGCATGCAAGATTTAACAGCTCTAGCATCACTCCTTCATCGTCAGCCTCTGAAATTGTCAGCCCACCCTCGTTTTCATATGAAGGGTTTGAATGCATGCAAGATGTCACAGCTCTAGCATCACCCCTTCATAATCAGCCTATGCACATTTTAGCCTATCCTGTTATTAAGATAATTTGGAGAATGTATTTAAGATTTCACAGTTCAAGCATCATTCTTTCATAGTCAGCCTATAAACATTTCAGCCTCTCCTCTTATTATTAAGATGCTTTGGAATTAATGCATGCAGGATTTCACTGCTCAATCATCATTCCTTCATAGTCAATCTATGATGAACTTTTCAGCCCAACCTCTTTTTAAAAAGAAGAGTTGAAATTAATGTATACAAGATTTAACTGTTCTAACATCACTCCTTCATAGTCAGCCTCTGAACTTTTCAGCCCACCCTCGCTTTAATATGAAGGGTTTCAATTCATGCAAGATTTCACAGCTCTAGCATCACTCCATAATCAGCCTATAAACATTTCAGCCTATCTTATTATTATTAAGCTGATTTGAAATTAATGCATTTAAGATTTCACAGCTCTAGCATCACTCCTTTATAGTCAGCCTATGAACATTTCAGCCTATCTTCTTCTTATTAAGATGATTTAAAATTAATGCATTTAAGATTTCACAGCTCTAGCATCACTCCTTTATAGTCAGCCTATGAACATTTCAGCCTATCTTCTTCTTATTAAGATGATTTAAAATTAATGCATTTAAGATTTCACAGCTCTAGCATCACTCCTTTATAGTCAGCCTATGAACATTTCAGCCTATCTTCTTATTAAGATGATTTAAAATTAATGCATTTAAGATTTCACAGCTCAATCATCATTCCTTCATAGTCAGCCTCTGAACTTTTCAGTTCACTCCCGTATAACCGAAAATTTAGGAATATATTTTTATTCTATCAGCCTTTATGAATTTTAATAGAACTAATATTTTTATATTAATAGGAATTCAAACAAATATTTTTTTCAGATATAATAAAATGATGTTCATTTTATATTTGTAAATATAATTAGATTTATAACATTCGCTCATGCATGAAATATTCCTGGCGCATGCGCTCTGATGTTTGTACTATGTATTTATAGATTCTTGTAAAATCCAAAGAAACTGCAATTTTATTGTTCCTGGCCTAGCATCTCGGCTTCTATCCTTTTCCCACCGCCTTAATGAAGCTTCTCTGTGCCTTTTCTATAAATATTTTCATGATAATTTTTCTGATGAGCTTTTACTCGAGACTTTATGAATTTCAGTGCAGTACTAGATTGGCGTTAAGGTCTCATCCTTTTTATCGTTGAAACGGTTAACAATTTCTTCTCTCGCGTTTCTCGTTTGTGGAACTCTCTTCCTGTTTCTTACTTTCCAGTTATTTATTATATATTTGATGTCCTGAAAAATTTAATTGCTCGAAATCAGACGCTTTTACTTGTTTTAAGAAAATCTATTAAATCAGACGCTTTTACTTGTTTTAAGAAAATCTATTAAATAAAATAAGAGCTACGTTTAAAAAACTGAGGAAAATAGATAAAGATTTATTAAATTTATACTGTTAGTTGGTTTCCTTTACTTTACTTTCTTTCAGCTACTAATCTCATAAAGCATTCGAGACATCTCCGAACATTATGTATAATTATTTTTAACCTTATTAATTAAGTAATTCAGAATTGTTTAATTATTTCCAATTGATCTTCCGTACAAAAAATAATCTAAATAATCTAATAAAGAAAACAGAAAAGAAGATGATTTTAAAAATATTTCAAACTCGAAAATAATGTTAAAGTTTAAATTCTTCGATTCCTCAAAGAGATTTATTTAATAAAAAATATTTGTCCTCAGCATACGGAAGGATTTCAAAATCCCATTGAAAATTACAAATAATTCTTTCCAAAAATAAATATACATTTTTTTCATGTCAAATCTGATATAAAATAAACTATTTTAGTAAATTTTGGAAGAACCAACTCTCCATAAAAATATATTCTTCAAGTTTTATTGAATTATTTTTTGTCAGATTTCAGGACAAATTTTCAAGATGTTTTTATGTAAAAAACTTTTACTGAAGTAATATTTTCAGGGATTTTCTTTATAAATCTATTTTTTAGGCATATATTGATCATTACCAACAATTTTAAAAGTGTTCATGACGTATTGAAATGAAAGCGATAACTGACTAAAAAAGATTTTACACAATATTTTCAAATAAAATAATCTACCGTATCGAGTCTAGTGCGAATTTTTATGATCAGTTTTTTCGTAAAATATAGGGAGTCGTACTATAAACAAGTAATTATTTTGAAGTGGTTAAAAATCATGCATTTCCGGTGACCAACTGCACTTTTCACAGGAGTTAAAATTCGGGCAAAGAAACTGATGGACGGCACTAGGCATGAGTATATACTGTATTCAGTATGCACTTCCTTCGTTGATGAATAAGGGCCGGAAATTTCAGACGGATAATACCCCGATTTTCGGTTAATTTTTAGAAAACAAGGGTAGTGTTGTTTTTTTTTCTTTCATTTCGAATAAACGCATCTATTCTAATGTTACTTAGTTTTTCCGCATCTGTCTATATTTCTAAGATGAGGCATTATCCACACTATGGCACAGTGGATAAAGGCGTTGGTTAGATCCAGTGACAGGACCCAAAGAGTGTGAGTTCAATACCCGCTTAAGGCAGTGGAGAACTTTCAGAGGGAAAATTAACAGGAGATAACTGACATCCATTAGACATGGCACGTGAAACTAGAACAGTCTACCCCAGTGAGCGAAATAAAGGGTTCAGTTCGACTTTCCAACCCCCTGAAGAAGGCCGGAACGTACAACGGCTGAGACGTTGTAATAAATATGGCGACAAAGATGAGGACAATAGTCCGAATAATGTAAATAATATTAGTTTTTCCAGTAACTATAAAAAGCATACATTTTTTTTCTTTTCTCGTTACACCTTTCATAACTTTACGGAACTTACACCTTTCCATCCCAAGCTCTTTAGAGCTACACTTTGAAACTTCTGGGTTCTTATCTTTTCTCTTCTTAGACTTTTGAGACAATTATTCAATGAGAGCTATGGCTTTTGTTTTTTTTTTAAGTAAATCACCCCAAGCAAGGCGTGAGTGTCATTAGCACGCAAGGGGTTACACAGAGTGAGAGCAAGAATAAAGAGGAGTTTTTGGAAAAAGGATAAAGAGAAGGACAGGGATCAAAGGTGAAGGCATCAGATGATGTCGATTGAGATTATATTTGAATATTTGAGGATTATAGCTATCAGAGAAGCAAGTGATAGGAAATGAGTTCCGCTGACGGAAGGTACTAATTAAGAAGCTGTTGAAGTAGAAGAGGCGGCTACATTTAACTGTTTCAACAGTGGAAGGGTGGGACCGAGATTCCAACATAGCGGCATGCTTAAATTCATGCAGTTTGGATACTAGTGAAAGTAGCTCGTCAGAGCAGTTGTCATGAAAATACTTGTAGAAAAGACAGAGGGAAGCCACAGCACGTCTGTGAGAAAGTGAGTATTGACGAAATGCCAGATCAGGATCAATGACGTTACATATCAGTCTTCGGATTTTGTCGAGGACCTCGAAATGAACAGCGGGAGACACCAGACCATATATGGCGGCAATATTCCAGGTAAGGACGAATGGCTGATTTGTAGATTTGAAGGAAGGACTCAGACGAGAAAAACCTTCTGGCGTGACACAGAGAACCAACTTTCTTTGCGGTAGATGAGGCTATAGATTTTTATTTGTAGGGTTCGCTGCGGGTAGGTGAAACCATGAAAGTTGAACCCGCGTATAAGGGTGGCATTCTGTGTGTGTGTGTTTGTGTGTGTTTGTGTGTGTGCGCGCGTGCGTGCGTTTGCATGTGTGTGTCATCAGCGTTTTTATTTCAATAAACTTGTAGAAATATCGGTAAAGACAACTATAGGAGTGTCATGGCTTTCATACCATTCACTTTCATTTATTCAACTCAAAAAATTTCCTTTAAAATCTTTCTTTTTGAAACAAAACAAGCACCACGCTTTCTTCTCGAAAGCACTCTTTTGATTCTAAACCTCTCCTTCGTAGACTTTTTTTTTATTTCTTTTAAGACTTTTTTTCCTCATTAATTCTTTATTCTTTTATCGCATTGTCTCACTCCACAAGTCTCCGCCATTTTTTCTTCTCTTCAAATATGGCTGAAGTGTCATAAAAACCCAGACCAACTGGCGCCGGAAGCGGAAGTCGCCCAGTTAGCACAAGCCAATCAGCAAATGTCTATTAGAAAGTCATTTTCCGCGTGGAGGCGCCTCGCTGTCCACCCACGAGCTTCCAGATGCAGGCTTTCGTTTCTTTTGCAGTTTCGTTCCATACTTACAGAGGAAGGGCGAATAAAACAATCGTACGAATTACTTATCATTACAGAACAATTGTCTAAACGGGAGAGACTCGGATGACAACAAAGAAAACTTGAGAATTTTTATTCTGATCGATTGATGTTAGAAAGAAGAATAGATAAGTGACATGAGGAAAGAAGACAGAAGGTTAAGAGATGAAGAGAGTATGTAAAGAAAAATACCTTCAATAAAGTGATGGAGAGGAGAGAAGAATAAAAAGCGACAATGAAAAACAAGGAACAAGAGAAGAAAAAAACGGTCGTTAAGAAATGTTTATGAGAAAACGGAAAACATGGAACAAGAAAAGAAAAAGTCGTTAAGAAGCTTTTATGGAAAAATAAAAAAAAAAAACATAGAACGATAAACGAAAACAAAGTTTGTTAAAAGGTTTTATACACACGCGCACTAAAACACACACACATATATATATATATATATATATATATATATATATATATATATATATATGTTCAATTTTTTATGAATTCCTTTCTTTTTTTATACATTTCTCACTCATTTGTCTTCCCCTCCCTTTCTATATATTTATACAAGGCAATATTGGCTTAAATTTTCTTTCGTCCTTTTTCCTTTCTTATTCATTCCCATTGTCCCCCTCTCTCTCTCTCTCTCTCTCTCTCTCCCTCTCTCTCTCTCTCTCTCTCTCTCTCGTGAGGAATTTATCAAACGTTTCTTCTTTCTTTCTTTCTTTCCTTTTCATCCCTGTTCCTCACTCCCTCTCTTTCTATTTATTTATTCAAGACAGTTATTATCTAATGTTTCTTTCTATCTTTCTTCCCCCCTCTCTCTCTCTCTCTCTCTCTCTCTCTCTCTCTTCGTGACGGCGGTTGCCTTTCTTTCTCATTTGTCTCTTCCTTCTTCTGCCTCACTTTATCTCTATTTTGATCATTATTGTCTTACTTTCTTTTCTTTCTTTCTTTCTTTCTTTCTTTCTTTCTTTCTTTGTTGCTTGTCATTTTCATTGTCTTTTCTTTTGCTCCCTTTCTTTCTTCCTCTTCATTGTTTCCCTATACTTTTTCATTTCCTTTTTCTTTTCTTCTCCCCCAACCACATCTCCTTTCAAAACAAATTCTTTAAAATTTCAGTGTTTGTATTTCTTTAAACTAAACAAAACTGAAAGCTACGAGTTCGATTCGAAGCGTCCTTGTTTTCCCGGATGTTGTTAGACATCAGATTACTTCCTGACACCGGAAGTTGAATAAGTAATCCGGTCCCCATCTCTATTTGCTTTTAATGAACGCAGATTTTTACATCGTGCACCCACCTTAATTGACACAGAAACAATAGTTGACAATCGGAAGCAGCAGATAAGTACTAAACTGATTTGAACTTGCAAAACACACGCTTCTTCTGTTAGATTGTCGTCACTTTTCTCGAACTGAATTCACAGTTACGAGGTGCATTCCAGAAGTTTTGAGACTTTTCCAGAAGAGACCTTTATTAATTTCAAAAAAGTACAAAACTCTAATCTTCTTCAAAGTGGGATTTTCTAACTTCAATGCACTTGTTATAGCGGTCCAGCCACTTCGTAAAGACCACCAAATGTCACGGGGGGGTAATTTTAATGCCCATTAACCATCTCCCTGCTGTCACTGTGTCTTTCCTTCTGTTCATCACTGAGCACCCTGGGTAGAAACTTTGCACAAATTTTGCGCATGTCCATATTTTCATGAATAATTCTGTGTACAATTGCCACACAAACCCCAAGCTGTATGGTTATTGACTTTATAGACACATGACGATCCTCATCCAGAAAATTGAGAATTTTCTCAAGCAGCTCTGATGTTCTGACGTCCACTTCCACATTGTCTCTCTCCCACATCACTCATCGTCTCTCACACCCTTCGCCCACCCTTGAACCTCTTGTACCAGCGGAAATCAGATGCTCGGTTCATACAAGATAATCGACAAGCAGACACGGAAGACGAAGGTAAATTGAACAAGTGTATTGAAATAACAGATATATACAAAGCAAGAGTGTTAGTAATAAGCAGATAGAAGTGTCCGTCCGAACGATCAGGTTACAATGCGTCTCGGCTGCTCAACGACTGCCTCAACGACTGCCTCCACGACTGCCTCAACGACTGCCCGACGACTACATCAACGACTACCCGACGACTGTCTAACGATTGCCCGACGACTGCCTCAACGACTTCCTAACGACTGCCAAACGACTACATCAACGACGGCCGAACAACTGCCCGACAGCCTCCACGACTGTCTCAACGACTGTCTCAACGACTGCCCGACGACTGTCTAACGACTGCCCGACGACTGCCTCAACGACTGCCCGACGACTACATCAACGACTACCCGACGTCTGTCTAACGACTTCCCGACGACTGCCTCAACGACTGCCCGACGACTACATCAACGACGACCCGACGACTGTCTAACGACTGCCCGACGACTGCCTCAACGACTGCCCGACGACTGCCTCAACGACTGCCCGACTGCCTCAACGACTGCCTCAACGACTGCCTCAAGAAACTAGACGGGTAACGGCATTGGTAAACCAGCTGCTGTTATGTTAAATGCGCAGTTGCTGTAATGGATAATGGCTCAGAATTGTTAATCATAGAACCGAGTTCCAATTCCATTTGGATTCGTTATATTCACTTGAGCGCAAATAACCTTCGTAAATATATGAATCCACCTCTTCTCCCCCCAGCTATGGGTTAATTAGTAAACCTTGTATCACTAAACAATCATAATATATAAAAAAAACTCTTAAAATCTCAAAAATATTTTATGGCTTTAAATAACGTGCAAAGGTTTGATAAGCCATAGAAAATAAATCAATCATATATATATATGTGTGTGTGTGTGCTTAAACAACAAGATTTCATCTAAGTTTTTTTTTAAATTCAACTGACAATTTTTATGAATGCTGAAAGTTGCATTATAAGAATATGGCTAATTTTACCATTACGTTGTCTTTAGCAGTGAATTGACATTTGGATAGAAAGATAAACTTCATGTTAGAATACGAAATAGAAAAATTTAAGAAATTTAAGACATTTCAGTTTGTTATTTGTAGTACCAAAGAAGCACTTAATAATTAATATATACTTACCTAAACTTAGACATTTTGCTATTCTTTTTTGTCAATATTTTCTGAGTAATTTTAATTTCTTATTTGTCCACTCCCATCTCATTTGAAATGAGATAATGGTTTGTGTGGTTAGTCTGATTGACCATTTTGAATTCTTTCTTTTTTTGTTATTTAAAACATCAAGTTACTGTTTACTCTTTGCATTTCATTTGAATTAAAATTTATTTCCTGTGGTTGATTATATTGTTTAATACAAGAGTGATTAAGCTATGGCCTACAGACCACATCCAGGCTTACAGCTTTATCACGTTGAAATACTGGTTCTCTTAAGTTAAGTAACATTGAGTTAGTTATTATTATCATTATTATTATCTCCCCCCAAAATCTGAAAATATTGTCTGGCTTTAAATAACGTGCAAAGGTTTGATAAGCCATAGAAAACGAATCAATCAATCAAATACTGGCATGTATTTTAGATTTATTTACATTCTCTGGGATATAAATGTTTAGAAACTACTGTGTGTACGAAGTGAGGGATCAGTTTATATATTGATTGTAATATAGAATTGATCCCCCATTTTAAATCTACATCATAATTTCTTGTTTGTATCAAATTCTGATTACGTATGAATCCACTTCTTCTACCCATCCTCTTCCACCTATGAATTAGTTAGTAAGACTTGTATCATGAAAAATCATTATCTGCGAAAAAAAAATTGTTACAATCTAATAATATTTTCTGGGTTTCAATAATCGGCCAATGGGTGATAAGCCGTAAAAAACAAATCAATCAAAACGCTTACATAACTTTAAGCGTTTTTGTTTTGTTTTGTTTTTTGGGGGGGGGGTTCTTTTAATATGGCATATATAACATTCGTATTCTCGACG